>LTAE01000040.1:0-50547 GCA_001647135.1 Pontederia paniculata
ATTATTATTATTATTATTATTATTATTATTATTATTATTATTATTATTATTATTATTATTAAGTGTACTCGTTATACTTAAATAAAAATCTCCAGAAAATATATGGCCCTTCCTCTTCTCTTACTTATGCAAAAATTTTCATATCATTATCTATAAACAGTATTATAATTTGTGGGGCAAATATTAGAGTGATCAAATTAAACTTGTTAATATTATCATTAGGTTTGTAATTCCTATACACGTGTAAATTTTATGTGTTTAATAAACATTTTCTTTTAACATTCTCATGATTACTTTTTTGAAGGCATTCTTCTGAACGTGCATGTCCTATAAAATAATGTGCAAGCTAAAATTATTTTGTGAATGTTTTTGTATATTATAACGATTAGCATTCGATATTTTTATCGTACTAATGTTTTGATACTTTTTTAGAAATTTTTTCACATATTTGTCACGGAACGTTTTTATATTTAAAAACTTAAATATTTGGAAGTTTGGAATAGTAAGATTAATCCAAAACTTTGAACAAAACCAAAAGTTAATGGTGTGGAGATAGAGAGGCGATGAAAGTTCAATGCCCCTACATTAACATGTCCATGAATCTAATATAAGCACACATAATTTTAAGTTTAAGTTAAAAAACAATTAAAATTTTGAATGATTAAAATTTACATATAAATTTTCAAATAATATTATCCGGTCCTCTGACTTTATTTTTTCACTAATAATTTCTTAACTTTAATAAATATATACTGACGTCGACTTTTGCTCAAAAGATTTCTCTCTCCTTTACGTGATTGTAAAAATAATATGAAAATAACATATCCAATAAAAATAAAAGGAGCATAATAAGTTAACATAAAAGTATATAAAAATACCGAAACGAAAATTCAATAAAAGTAAGAAAAGAGACGTTTTCTTAATTTATTTAATTTTATTTTGTTCTACCAAGTTTTTTAAATTTTTCCCTAAAATTTACTCTTTATCAAATTAATATACTATAATATGATATGAAAATATATAATTTTTTGAAATATCAGAAAAATAAGATGGATATAAATAATAAATTGCATGACTTCTTATAATAAGTAAAGGAATAATTTAGTTATGAATTTAAATATGAAGAATATTTCTATTACAAATTAAAATTGGATAATATATTTGAGTTAATGCTAAAACTGAAAAATACTTGATAAAAATTATTTTCTTATCTTGATATAGTTTATATTTTCGAGATGTATAAGAATTAAACTTGGTTGGCAAATTCAAAATTAATGTTGTACTCGTGATGTTGTATTTTAAGTTGATAAAATTAATAATCTCAAATTTAACTTTTAAAATGATCAACTTACTTAGATTTTTTTTTCTTCTGAATTTGATTAAGTACTAATGATATTGAATATCGATATATTCAAATAAAAAGAATGTTACCAGATCGCCGTGCAATAGCACAAGAAGAGACCAGTTGCCACCCACCTCCCACCGGCGTGGAGTGGCACCCATTTTGTTCCACCATTTTTAAAAGAAAAATACTATATATTTAAAAAAATTTATGATGTGATTATTATTATTATCTTTTTAACACTATGAACCTATGGCCTTGTTTGGTAGAGGAATAAGATTTATAAAAATTAAGAAAAATATTCTTTTTTTTCTTGTGGAAAGAATAGAAGTGAAATATTCTTGTGATGATATTCTAGTGTTGTGTTTGGATGATTTAATTTGTATAGTAATAATTAAATTAGATATATTTGATTAAAATAAGAAAAACAATTTTAATATTTTTTATATATTTTTAATAAAAAATAGCAACTTATATAAAGTATTAAATATAATTATAATTAATATTATTATAATTATTGATTAAATAATGATAAAAACTATTAGCACTCATTTTAATTATACAAATTAGCAGATAATCAATCTTTGTTTTATTTATAATAAAATATTAACTATTAAATAATTATAAATATTATAGTAATTAACTAATAGTAAATATTTGTCACCATTCTATTTTTAATAATATCATATTACTTAATAATTAATTAATACAAGTTAACAAATAATTAATTACTTAATATATTTTTAATTATTAAATTACATAATGATAAAAAACTATTAATGCTAATTGTAGTTATACAAATTAACATGTTTCCAATAATATACAAGTAGTCTTCATTTTCGATAATATATTATTACCAAATAATTGTGATAATATAATAATAATTAATATGAAAATTATTAGTATCAAAATATTTATAATATTATAATTTATTATTAATGTTATATTTTTGTGAGAAATTAAAATTTAATTAATAATGAAAAACTTATTAACTATAGATTATTATGTATTTATTAAAATAAAATAATTCAATACGGTAAAGTAAAGTGAAAAGAAAAAAAAAAAGAAACAAATTGTTCTTGCCAAGAGCAAGAACAATTTGTTCTTGTTTTTTAACAAAAATGGATGGTTTTGATAAATTCGAGGTGGTTTCAAAAAATAGAAGAATTATATTATTTTAGGAGTGTTTGAGTGCAAATGCAAGAATAAAATATTTATTTTCCTCTTATTCTTATATCAAACGGGTCCTACAAGACTACTATCGAATGTAATCGTTAATATAACTTTGTTGTAAAACGACAAACATAAATATAATTAGTAATTTTTTGCAAAATTTATCCAAATATAAAATCATGTTCACTATAAATTAACATTTCAAAGTTCCTTTTTTTCATTTAAAAGTAGTCCCCTTTTTCATCTAATATTCTTTGACATCCAAACCCTATTACAACTTATATTCTTTGAAGATATGAAGAATCACAGAGAAATATCTAAAGGTATATTTTTTCTTTTTTTTTTTTGTTTTTACCAGAATTAATCAATATTCGATATACTTTATGATACCTTTTTCTTTATTTTTATACATATAAGATTTCAAAGAATTTAAAAGTAGAATACATAATCCAAATAAGACACGACACTAAAATGCAGCCAGAAAAATTAATTGCACCTGGAAATATAAAAATATACAAACATTCACATGATCCTTCTTCTTCTAAATGCAAAGCTCATGTAAAGAGATTGCCACCATAAAATGCAGTATTTTTTTCTTAAATTTTTACTCTTATTTAATCTTAATTATTCTGGTGTAAATAAATTTAAAATTTTGAGATCTCATATCTTCAAAAATATATATTATAGAACTTAATGATGATGTACGAGTACATTATGTAGTCTATATATTAAATTATTAAATTGAGATTTATGATTAATTTATTTTAAATTTTAATTTTTTATTTATTTTTTAATCATAATTTTTATATCTAATTATGTAATATACTGATATATTATTCGAATATATCATCATTAAATTTTATATTATAATACACAAACAAATAACACATATTATAACAAATGTGGAGTTGGGTCCATACAGCAGGATGAAGACCGAGTCCGAAACCAACTCAAAGTCTCAAATCGACACGTCCGTCCAACTTGTTCGGGCGATACGACAGCACACACCACGAAGTCCACCTCCCCACGTGTCGACACGTGTACGGCGGCCACCGCCTCGCCGCCCCCCGCCCCTATTTGTCGCCACGTCTCCTCTCTCTTCTCTCTCTTCTCCGATCTCACACGCTGCGCAAGAAGGCTGCAGTAATAGCGACCGTGAAGCGGTAGACCTCTGCGCTGAGGCCGTAATGGTGCCGGCTATTAGGGGGGCAGCGGCGGAGCTCGCCGGAGGGTACGCCGCCGCGGCCGGGAAGAACGCGATATCGTGGTGGGATGAGATCGATGGATCCCCGGATTGGCAGCGGGGGATCTTCTTCGCCCTCTGCGCTTCTTACGCCGCCGTCTCCCTCGTCGCGCTGGTAAGCACCTTGCTTCGCGTTATCTTTGTGTTTTTAGCTTCTTTTCGTACCTCTTCCTCGGTTCGGCTGGCCGAATTTTCGATCTTTTAGTCACAACGGGGTCAGTTGAATTGGGGGGTCTAAGTCGATTAGGTATTGAGCGCGATTACTTTAAGATTAGAGTATATTGATACCGGAAGATGAATGGAAGGCATATGGTTTTGGTGGAAAAGTCTCGTTATGTCTTTGTGAGCTAATCATGTCACAGTTTGTATTAAAGATTTAAGGTTGTTTTCTTAAGAGCGTGGGATTTGAGAAGCACTGCTGTTGGTTCAATTCGTTCTTAAAATACTGTGCTCTCTTCGGTGAAGCAAAAATACTGCACTTCGAACTGTTGCAATACGTTTTGGCTTTTTTTTGGGGGCGGAAGGGAGAGCTGTTGCCCTTTTGTTATTGGAGTGAGGAGGTTACCTGGCTACTAGTAGCAGGAATCGAACTCTTAAATAGCGTCCTAGTTCATTGTCATGCCCCAAACCCGCCGGCGGCATGTCATAGGGGATTGTGATTTCACTGATTCAAATTTAAACTCTATGGTACAATGGGTCAAAATATAACTAACTCATTTGAATTGTCAAAAAATTTGGCATGATCTTTGTTATATCCATGTGTCAAGTACATATAAGAAATATGATCAAGCCCGGATCAAATATTATTATCAAAAAATAAAATGTAACAAAAGTGGGCTCATGCCATATGGGAGTTCACGGTACTGCAGTACAATATCGACAACTTAGGCACAAGAAGGGTCATAGAAACAGGCTACGTTTATACTAGTGACCCTCTCAAATATATCACACATGCACATCCTAATTATTTTTACCTTTTGTACGCCCTTGGGCATGCATCGAGTAAATCATCACTCCTTGAGGAGCAATACCTCCTCCTCATTTACAAAATATACAGAACTCAACAAATAGGGGATGAGCATGAAGAGATTAGTGAGGATAAAGATTTCACATAATATGAAAATCGGAAAACAAATCTGAACGAAAATTCAATCATGAAATCCACCTCAAATCCAAGCATATAATTAAATCACACATAGCTTGTTTTATATAAAAATACTTGCAATCTAAATGCAAATTTAAAACATGTTATACACGATTCAACATCTAAATGTTATCGCACTACTCGCCATCTACGAGTATCTCATCATATCCGCCACGAGTGGGGTCCAGTAGTCCACGCCGATCGCTTCCGCGGTGTCCGCACCTCATCCTCCATGAGATGTCAAATAGCCCATATAGCCATTGCTCGTGCCCGCAAATGACCCTCTTGTCATCATAATCCAACATAAAACAACATCAACCAACACGAGAGGTCAAATAGCCCGCGCAGCCGTAGCTCGTCCCGCAAATGACTCTCGTTAATCCAACATGTCACCTCGCCCCACGTGAGCCACCATGCATGCTCTAATGCAAATGCATGATGATGCCATAATACCTTTTAAGATATTAATTCGTATTTAAAAATATAGATTTTCATACAAGATTCATAACAAACGTGCAATCATTCATTTGGAAAATTCATGACAAGATAATGACATCACAATCTCTGAATACATGAAAATCACACAACGAAATCCATGAAAACAATGAAAAACCGAATTCCACTTAGCTCACCAGACAATCACATCATTAATTAATATAATTAATCACATGAGCTAAAGAAATGAATTAACTGAATAACTAGCTATGTGAATATGTAAGTTCGTGAAATTCACTCTTCTCAATATCGCTAGATGTCACTGGATTGATTGCTTCTGAGTCCAATCTACAATATGGATCAACTAAATGAGTATCTGTGTAAGTCCTATTAGCACCTATAATCACATAATATAGGTCATAAGACAAGATCAATCCTTGGTGACAATTTTTGTATATCAATATATATACACACACACGCACATATACACACACAATTTTGCTTTGAATAATTAGTTTACGTATCTATCTTTTCTTTGTCTATTTATAACTATTAACTTAGTAGTTCAAGTTAAATTGATAACCAAATAATTTCATATTATATGATTATCCCAGCATTTAATGGAGTTATTATTATTACTATTATTATTATTATCATAATTATTATCATTATTATTATTATTATTATTATTATTATTATTATTATTATTATTATTATTATTATTATTATTATTATTATTATTATTATTATTATTATTATTATTATTATTATTATTATTATTATTTTGAGAAAGAGGGTTATTATTTTTTTAGCTTTCGAGGAAGAATCATTTAACTTCTAAAATTTGAATCTTGGCATAACATGTTTCCATGTCTACAACTTTCTTTGATCACCATGATTTCCACTTAATTATTTAATACTGAAACCATTGAGTGATATGCTTAGGTTTATAAAGTGAATTATTTCCATACAATTAGTCTTTATTATACCTAATCCGATCCATAAATATTCTTTAATTCATGCATCAGATTATAATTAATTACATTCTAGTAGCTAGGACCTTATTTACTTATTAGTAGCACCAAGTTTATAAACCAATGTAGTACATCATTTAGCATTTACAACTCATTTATAACTATTAAGAAGCAAGTGTTATATATGAGTGTGATTAGAATTAAGTCACACCATACATATTCTAACACTCATCTACTAATTTAAGTATAGTTTAGTTACTATAATTTATCATTTACTTGATGTGCACCATTCTGTGCATCACTTCTAAAATAAAATTAATAACTCCTTGGTTGTCAATTTATTCCTCATCATTAACATAATATAAGCCTCCATAGTTCAAGTTTCTCATGCATTGACTTTAGATGGATCGTCAGCAATGATGGGTTACTTATTAACCCACTAACATGCACCTTTCTAGATTAAATAAAAAATAGATTAATGGCACCTCTGATTAGATCACCATCCATTAACCTAATTTAAATTGCATCAAATCTAAATAATCCTAAAATATTCCTCCTATTTGATAATTACATGTACAAATTTAATCTATCATGAAGATATGTTAAACAGGATATTGCCATCATTTAACGTAATTAATCTGTATAATTAATGAGTACTCTATACATAGCAGATGCTTGTTAAGCAAATCCTATTACCTTCCTGTTGATAATAGAGTAATCTCTAAAAATCCACTGCTTGGACAGCCTCTCCAGCGACTTCCTATTCAAGTGGCACTCAAGTGACCAAAACAATGGGTGCCAGTGACATACACAAATGAAAATTCAGTTTAACACCTCACTGAAAACATATTAGAATATGTGAATCGGGTTTCTATGAGCACTCGTGTAATGACACGAATCAACCCGATGATGAACCGGCCCCCTGGGTGGTGAGATTTCCCGCCAACCTCTAAGGCATCCGGTGACCATGAAGGCGGATACACAGAATCTGCCCGTACGTCTATGAATCAGCAATATAACGTCGGCGGTCTCGTGAGTTCCATCGCGTCACGAGCCAAATGAAGGCGCAAGCGCGCTCACCCACTATTTCATCAATCCATGTATAACCCTTAGGCTTTGTTTGGATTGTGGAATAAGGTGGAAGACGAGTGGGGGGTGCTAGTTGAATCATGTTTGGATAAAAATTTTATGTAAGTCATATGGGGTCTGGTGGGAGTGTCATACTTCCAAACTCCACATTTTTCATTCCACCAAATTGGTGGAATTAGGGGGGATGACTTTTTTTCAGACAAAATTATTATTTTTAAATAATATTTTATAATTTTGCTCTAATAAACTCAAATTGTGATAAGAGAATATTCGACATTCATTTGTTGATTCATCTCTTTGATATTATTTTATAATTATTTTATAATCTCATCTGTTTAATTTTTATTTGTTCATATTTTGTTTTCTCATGTGGTTTAATCTCATCTCATGCTTTTTTCTCATCTTATGTTTTTCACTCCTCTTATATTTATTTCTCATCTTCAATCTCTTCTCTCTTTTTAATTTTAAGGGAATAAAAAGATACAAATATTATAAAAGAGAAATACAAAATACATCAAAAGAAAAAAAATACTGAAGATAAGAGAAAGTAAGAAATATAAAGAGAAAAAAAATACATAAAAAATGAGAGAAAATTTTACGAAAGGGTATCAAGTGAAAAATCAAATAAATATATAACATTATTATATCTATTATAGATCATAAACAATAGATATATAATAAGGGTAAAATGATATTTATTCAATCAGGACGAGGTTTAGTTTAGCCCATCAACCACCATAAACTTTTATCCAAACAAAAGTTTAATAATAATCCACCATACTCCACTCACCCATCTCATACTTCACCATCATATCTCACCCCTCCATTAGTTAATTGCCAAACAAAGCCTTAGTGTTGCTGGCTCCAACACTCAATCAGATGGAAGAGGGACTCACCAACCAAATTAGCCGTGTTCGGAGGTCGGAATACTCCTACACCCCGGCGGAACGGGGCTTCGGCAGGTCTGAACCGCAATCGGTGCACGAGAACTCGTGCAACCTACGCCATCGTGCTTGCGATGATACCCTTCGCCAACAGAATGCTCGTTGGCCGGCGTGTTTTAGTAGCCCGACGGCCGGTGTCGTGCGGAGGAGAAGTAGAGACGAAGGGAAAGGAGAAGGGGAAGAAAAGAATGGGCCCCCCTTTTTATTCTATCATATGGACACGTGGCAATGATTGGATGGCCCGATCAAATCCTCTATTTAATTTATTATTTATTTCCTATCCTGTGAATTGATAGAAATACCCTCGTTAATTTAGAAAATTATATAATAGTCATTGGGATTTTTACATGTTTTTGGGCTGGGCTTACATTCATGACAGAAATTATCAAACAATTCATCATTTGCCAGTATTGTCCTCCTGTTGGGCAGGTGCCCAAGGTGTATAGGTTCTGCTGTATGTGTAAGTCCTGTTTGGTGTTCCCCGGTTTGCACCAGTGTTGAGGCATCGAGGTATGTGGAACATATGGAAGCGCCATTGCAAAGCTAGGGTGGCATTGAGGCTTGTGCCATGTAGTATATCTAAAATTATTTGTTGGTGGTAATTAATCCTTTTTTCTGAGAAAAGAGTCTATTCTCTTTTGGTATGGAAAATAATCCTTTTTGTATTCTCACTGGAAAACATAATTTTAGGGCGTACAGCTTAGGGAGTCGTGCCAAGCCAGAAAGAAATGTGTCTGGAATCAACTATTTTTCATGTCATTATAGAAATGGAAAACAAAATTTGTATTATCCTGTCATTATAAATTTGTCAATTTTTTATACAGTTCTATAATTCAATAAGCTATCTGGTTTGATGCTTTTCGTAGGTGCAACTCATCCGTATTCAACGCAGGGTACCAGAGTTTGGTTGGACTATACAAAAGCTCTTCCACCTGATGAACTTTATTGTCAATGGATGTAGGCCTATCATTATTGCTTCATACTGCATTGTCTTTGTTCCAGTTTCCTCTTTTATGTTGAATAACGTATGCAGTTTACAGTGCGTGCGGTTCTTTTTGGCTTCTACAGCAACGTGTTTATGATAAAATCAAAAGTGAGTTTTCTTCTTTGTTTTATACTATTTCTCTTGACGGAACGTTCTTGTAATATTCTTGATGACAAGGGTACTTAATGTTTCACATTTCTACACGTCCTGCTAAATCTTTGAGCATAACTGTCATCCACGTCAATGAAAAACAGAGGGACTTTAATGCTGTGATTTGATTTGCATCTCCATATATGCAATAAAATTGATTAAGCGAAGACCGTCCACAAGCCGTTCAGAGTCATGCCATATATTTGTTGGGAACGATGGGCATTGTTGTAAAAAACTTAAAGTCCAATGTACTAGACAAGTAATACAATTGCATTTTTGTTTATATCTTTTGGTGTTCTCTGGTAAGGTGACTCATTTGGGCAACTAATCCAATTGCATTTTTGTTTATGTCTTTTGATGTTCTGTGGTAAGCTGTCTCATTTGGGCGGCTAATTCAATTACATTTTTTTTTTGTTTATATCTTTTGATGTTCTCTGGTAAGCTGTCTCATTTGCTTGAAGCTTTCTCTCTCCTTGATGCTTGTGCATGGCTACAAGCATCAACTTAAATGGGTTTTCCTAATTTGAATTGCTTAGTTATGCCATGTAACTATCATGAAGATGCTGGAAAGGAGGGTCATAGGTTGTCACATTCACATATCTTTTTTTTTTTTTTTTGGTTGCTTGACGACATTGGAGTTATGGTTTTATAAGACACTTCAATTTTGTTTATGCAAATGTGTAGTTTCACTAGTTGGCAAATGTCAGAAAGAGAATGCACAATTATGTACTCACAAACTCTATGGAGTAGTGCCACATGAATGGTTATAAACGTAATGTACAATGTTATCTATGTAACATCTCCCACGACAACGATGTGGTTCTTTGTAGTCTAATGACCCAAAGAATGATTAATATCAGGACCCTTTGAAACCTGGAGCAGGCTTGGCTCCCATACCTTATGTCAACTCCTTTAGGCATATGGTCTTTTGTTCACCCTTTTAGTGTTATTTTGTGCTTCATGTTCTCACTTTCCCATTAAAGATAGTGAATCACTAATCTTGTGGGCTCGCTGCTATTTTGTTTTTTCCTACTAGTTGGCACGCAGCAGTATCACTTTTTTATACACTAATGTTTGGAGCATCTTGATAATAGTCTGCAACTTATTCCGTTTATTGCAATTGTATGTTCTTTTTAGTAGGTTGAGCTGAGATTTTTTTTTTTATCATGTGACATGAATCATGTGAAGATGTTCCGTAACTGCAGGCCTTGGAGATGGCGCTTTTAGATTTTCCTGGGCTTTTATTCTTTTCGACATATACTTTGCTCGTTTTATTTTGGGCAGAGATTTACTATCAGGTGCTTTTACTTGTCTTACTATTTATGTGTTCTTTCTCTATCATAGTAACAAGATGAATCTTATATCTAAGTTCATATTTGATTCAGGCTAGAAGTGCTTCTAGTGGTAAGCTTAGACCAGCATATTTGGCAATCAATGCTGCCATATACATTATACAGGTAATAACACTTGCAAACAATGTGAATATGCGCCTTAGATTTTTCCAGTTTCTTGTGAGAAACTAGCTATTGCTTCTTTTGAGATGCAGATTTGCATTTGGATCTTTGTACAACTAGACCCGAGGACGATTCCTGTCGAAATTGCTAAACTCTTCTTGGCAGGTGTGATGAATCATGATATAGTTCCATCTCAATAATATTTTTTTTTCTTTATGGTTATCCCTCATCCAACTCCGCCTATGTTTATAGCCGGTCCCAAGCCCGGATAAAGGAGGAGGGTTGTGTTAGGCCTCGACAGCCAACGTAAAACCTCGTCGAATCTCATGAACATGGATCAACGAATCGCAATGGCGTCGTATGATCCATGTAGCCGACCCCACCTAGTGGGATTAAGGCTTTGTTGTTGTTGTTTGTTGTTATCCCTCATCCGAGTACTTCCTAGGTCCTATTATATATCTGAAAATACTGGCATGAGTACTTCCTAGTTTCTCTTTTCTATCCGAAAAAACTATCTTATTTTTTAAAGTATAAACTACAGGAGACAGTGACTTCCTGTAGGAATTGTATGAGAAATTAATTTTTGCATCTCTATTTTTGCAGTTGTATCTTTATGTGCTGCTATTGGATTCCTGACTTATGGGGGGAAGTAAGATTTGTTCAGGCAAACATCATAAACTATCTTAGTATTGCTCCTTTGCTGATCTCATTTAGGCTTTTTTTCGTGAAGCTTGTTCTCTTTGCTTAGGCGGTTTCCAATTGAATCCAAGGGTCGTAGAAAGAAACTGAATGAGGTAAAACTAATTTTTGGTCCGGGCTTAAGTAGCCTGTCAATTTCTTATACTGATTAAACATTATACACAATATATATACATTCATTCATCTCTCTCTACGTATTATGTTATACATATTCACATGTATATATACATACATATATATATATATATATATATATATATATATATGTATAGAGAGAGAGAAAGAGATGTGCATTAAGATACAGAAAAGAATTGTGGTCAAGAGTATATCTCTGTCTAAATGTGTTTTTGTACTACATATGCACAGAACATGTTAATCAAAATTACGCTTAAGAATCTAAGACTTTGGCTGCACCTTCATTGAACTCATATATAGCAAGGAGGAATGACTACAACCAAAGGGCATAGTGACAACTGATAATAAATGAAACGGTGGGCTAACAGTTAGGCAATAAATTCCACTCTTACTTTGATACAAGTGGATGGCTATCAAGTCGTATAGTCATCCTTTCTCTTTTCAAAAAAAAAAATTAGGCAATAACTAAGTAGCTCCTTTGGTGCTTGTAAAAGTATAGGTTTGACACATTGAAGCAGGCCTTCTGCTAACAAAGAGAGAAGGTTGTGAATATATGTCCCTCCCTTGCTACTACCTAAGCTTTATATTTTGCATTGATGGATCCTTATTTTAGTGTGTAAGAACGAATAGAGAAAATTGAGTTCTACTGCCGGGTCTGTGTTCATTTTACTAGTATTGAACATTTTCTATGTTGTAAGTTTAAAACTAAAACTTTGTTATTGAGATTGATGCTACACTGTTGCACTTATAAAAAAAGATTAGCATGTGTCCACTAATGTAACATCAAGATTTAACTTTGTGTTCGTTTTCCTTCTTCAAGCCACTGATATGTTATCTTTTGACCAGGTTGGTTGTGTTACTGGAATATGCTGTGCATGCTTCCTGATACGCTGCATCGTGGTAAGACTTCTATTATTTTGAATCTCCATATTCCTCATTGCAGATTTCGAATTTTGAAAACTCAGGACGGAGGTCCTTTTTTGTGTGGTGTGCGGTGTTGAGTTGGGAGGTGGGGCTAGAGGAGGTTAAGTGTTGTGTGTGTCAGAGAGAGAAACCAGAGGAGGTTCAGTACTTGACATAGACGTTAGTTGAGTGTTGAAAAATTCATCACATTTTTACCTGGTCTCTGAGATCTTTTAGGCAATTGATTTTACTGTTAAGGAAGGTCGTTAAGGTTTTGCGTGTTCATTACATATCTTTATCAGGTTTGTTTTTCTGCGTTCGACAAAGATGCTGATCTTGATGTCCTTGAGCACCCTATTTTGAACTTTATCTATTATATGGTAAGCTACCCTTCTTCTCTTTTCCTTGTGCAAATTATTATGGTGGTCGTATTTTTGTTCACCCACATTACTTATTGCAGTTAGTAGAGATCGTCCCATCAGCTCTTGTGCTGTTCATCCTCCGGAAATTACCACCGAAAAGGGTTTCAGATCAGTATCACCCAATCAACTAAAATCTAAAGTTGGAAGCATTCTGGTTAGATGATCTTGCCTCAATTTGTTCTGAAGAGATGTATTATATCTTCCTATATACCTTTATTATAAGGCACACCCTTACAGGGCACGTTTTCACTCATGAATCAGTAAAATGATATCTGGATGGTCACTTCCAAGTTGTGTTATATCTGGATGGTCAATTCCAGTTGTATTCAGGTTCGGTTTTTTGGAGACAACAGAGAAAGCTTCATAAAGCAAGATAGAAAAGGCAGGCACATTGTTATTCTTTTTTTCTGGTAACTCGTGTGCTCATTCATGTCTATGATCGTTTTGTTTTCTTTGTTGACGAGTGTAATTGCTCGAATACCTTTTTTAATGCATGTTTTAAATTGATCTTGTATCCATGAATCTGTGTCGATTCTTAATGTATAGTGTATGTGATACTTCAGCTTCGCTTTTGGTGCCTATTGTTCTGATCCATCTTCACATATCACCATTGAGGGCACTTTGTTCCACACTTCTTTCGGCTTCCTTGTCATCCTTGTCATACTCCCAATAACTACATAAGGATGACTTTTGTTTCAATTCAAAATCACTAGTCATGATGCACGTCAGATTTTATCAGTCTATTGGTATTTGTCAAAACATCAGTTAAGAGCCACTTTATAAATGTGCTCGAGGTCGAGTTAGAGGTTGGAACACTCAGATGAGTAACTGTTACGGGCAGTTCACAATAGAACCAGAATTGATACAATTTGTTTCCTATTGGCACGGACCTTTATTCGTTCTATCAAAATTCAGAATCCTCCTCCCAATTTGATATTGTAAAGCTGGTGTAGACAAACCCCCAGGGATTTTCGTTTTTTTATACTCTCGAGCATGATGTGAGACAAGTATATTTGGCCTGCCTTTGACGCGGGGTTAAACTTGTTGCACAAAGCAACAGCACGTATGATCTGGTGGTATTTTATTCCAATCACTTTTTGTTACATGTAAATGCTAGAGTTGGATACTTGCAAATTGGAGTTATTGAATGTTATTTGCAAATGACAGGGTTACTTCGAAATGCTAGAGTTGACAACTCAATGTGGCATTTTTAAAATGTTTCTGTTGCATTTGGTGGTGTTAGAACTTTTAGATGTAATTCTGCAAAGAAGGGATGAAATACGATTCATTGATTGAAGTGTGATGATTCATGTGCCAAATGATTAGAAGTACCCACGGAGATGTATTTTATTGCATTTTAGGAGTCAGATACGTTCCATATTAAAAACTATGCCATAGAATCTGGGGCAGGGTGGAGTGGTAAGGAACTCCTCCTTATTTAAACAAGGTCTCGAGTTCGAGCTTTTTATACGTAATAATTTTTCATTGGGAGTCTTATTCATCATAATCAGGTGTTCGATTCGGGAGATATAAATTAGTCGGGTGCTAGTAGTTTCGGATACTGTGAGATAATTCAAAAAAAAATTATGACATATAAGTTATGGTGTCTATGCGCGCATTTTTTATTTTTTGCTTTTTTAGCTTAAAAATTTATTAGAAAAAAAATTAGGAGGATGAATAGAGGATGTAGCAAGATTTCTTTTTTGGTCATGATGCACGTTTAATTGTCATTCAACATATTCCCCGGATCCTAGTTAATTGATGGGATTCGCATCTACGTTATTATCTTGGCATATTTGAACAATGAGATTTCTTTGTTTTTGGCATCTCTACCTTGAGAAAAAAATTGTCTTCCGCTGAAAAAGGATAAGCAAATATCAGGGGTTGGAACTAGGCGATGTTTCTAATCAAGTTCCATGGTTGATACCAGGAAAATTAAAAAGACAACTTTGGACAGTTTCACCAAAATAAGGTACTTATTTCATTTTCTTGTTTTTCAGAAAAGAATAATTTAAAATCAGTAAGTTGCAAGGAAAATATATTTGTCAAATACTGTCCAAATCTTTGTGATTCCAGTTTACGATGGCCGTGCTTGATTACTACGATGAACTTTGTGGCTGCGACGGTTGTGCTAGACTACCATGAACTGTCAGCTTTGCAGGCCTTGTGTATCGCTCAGAGCTTCTTAGGTGGGCGTCGTTCTGATGATAATACAACATTTGGCCTGCAAATTGAGCCACTTGTGAAATTTCAGTCCAGTTGGTATTGTTCCTCATCCACCTTCACTAATTATTGTGAGTTGTTACAATTTCGTGTCACTGCAAGTGTGTGCTATGACAGATTCTCATAATCCGTTGAAAAAAATGTTAATTTTTTCTGTTAAACTTTTTTTCTATTTATTCAGTAATAAAAGTGACATCTTGTAGAAAAAGTCTAAAAGATGTTTGACATCAGAAAAATAGAAAAAAAGGAAATAGATAGTTTATCGATGATTAGTTATTGTTTATTTCTAAATTATAGCAAAGAAAAACGTATTTGGATAAATAAAATAATAAGTTAGCGAAGTCAAAATTTTGAATAATTTAGGGATCCTTTTAGGGTTTACCATATAATAATATTTGGATGTAATATATCATCTGATTTAGCGCTCATGTATTTGGATAAATTATTTATTCAATCAAAATTTTAAAATATTCATAGTTTATTAAAACATAATATATTTTTATTATTTATGAATGATTAATAATATAAATTTTATATATCTTTAAACTCACTTTTTTATGTTTACCTTTTTGTTTGTATAACGAATATATTAATATTTTTTATTTTGGGAATATCCTAGTCATTTATATTTAATAATTTATATTATATTTATTACTTGGGTGTTAATAGTGATAATTTTTTTAATATTAGCTTAAATTATCAATTAATAAAAATAGAAATATATCAAACGGTCCCTTTGAGAAGTAGTTGGGTATTGTAATGGTTTATGGGTGAGTTCGAAATAGTTTATTAATTTATTGTTCAGTGGAGGTTCGCGAAACAAATCCCAGAAAGAACTGCTCATGATTCAAAATTCAATACTACGCATAACTAAAGAAAATAAAAGCGTCAACTTGTATTGATTGAGCTTTGAGATTTATTTCGAGGCCTCCATATAAAAAAATTAACGTATTGTTCATTTTGATTTTTGCGCTACGACAACTAATTAAAATGAATTATGGCAGCTTTGTTTTATCTCAGTTATTACACGTTGTCACGTTCCTTTGAATATATGTATAATATCTACCATGTGATGAGAAAGATATGGATTACGTCCACATCCATAGTGGAGTGAGCGTTGAGCCAAATCTTGAGTGAAATGCATGAGAATCCAGAGAGTACCATGAAGAGAGAGAGAGAGAGAGAGAGAGAGAGAGAATATATATATATTTATATATATAAAGAGAGAGAGACCAATAAGATGAGAGATCTTTATCTCGAGCAGGGCCGGAAGGCCATCCTGGCGTGCAAGTTGCTCATGATTTTGGGACCAATTTGCTCTCAGCCTCACAAGCTGTTCCAAATATTGGAATATGCTAACCCCAACTTGGCCTTCATCTTATTATCTTGGATCATTGCATGCATCCTGACTCAAAGTTCAAAGCACTGTACACTTTCTGGCGTCTGAACAGTATTTCACATGCAGAGGTGCCAAAATGATGCACAAATCCAAAGTTATTATTAATTTCATTCAGTCCAAATACATTGACAGTGAAACTTCTGTGTTCATATCCTCTTCACTTGCGATTAGTTGCTATTACAACATTCTCCAATACATAGAAGTAAAACAGTGAATGAATCATGTCAACCATAAGTTATTGTTAAAAGGACATGATTGGTAGTGACATTTATTACATAGCTACTGCATTCTCCTTTATGTGCTCTTATTAATTATGTAGAGCACTATTTCAATATATAATATGCCACAAAAATAAATAAAAGACTTGATGAACATGATCTAATATGAACAAAATGCATTTGACAATAATGTACATGATTATTAGGTGATAATGGGATATAAGCATATGATAACAATAATCACCGTAATTGCTTCATTTTATTTTTAGCATAGATTATTTAATTTGATGTCTCCGAGCTGAATTCCAATAGTCAATATTGTGAGCCGCATATTATATTTTGTCATATCATAGTTGAAATTGTAGAGTTTCATGAAACAATTTAAGTATTTGATAAAGAAAAAAGTGCAATAACAAATTAAATAGCATGGAATTGAAATATATCCATGTTCTGGTCATTAAGTAGCAAGTTTTTCATATATTTGGATATCGGTGAATTCTTGATGAAAAAATTAAATAATATATATACATAATATGTTTTGGAGAAAATATTTTCTCCAAACTGTATGCGAGTTTTTATGAAGGAAAAATAAAATAATATAAAAAATATTTACTGTAGAGTTTTTTCTTTTCCAGAAAAACGGTCTAAACTAAACATGTCTATGAAAAAGCTTATGATGTCTAGCAGTCTTTTGCATGCATTATGTACACTTTTTTTCGTTATACAAAGAGGTTGAAGTTAGAAATTGAAGTTGGAGTAAGAGAGTTCCATGAATATTCATTGTGCATGTGACTTATGAAATGTGAACTCTGATCTCTAAAGTAGTGTTCAAAGTCCCAACCACTATGTGCATTTCATCTAGTATACTACAATTAATGCACATCAACCATTTATGCAAAAACAAAGGTTTACCCACACAATGAACAAATAATTAATTTTTTTTCAATCTGAAGATTTTCGAGCGAAACGAAAAGATAAACCATAGTTAAATTGATATTTTCATTTATTTTAAGGAAAACATTGATTTTGTGCATATTTAGGGGCTCAATTGAATTTATCAAATATATTATCGCCATCTATTTTTGGAGGATTATATTATGTTTACTTTACTTTCTCATTTGTAATACAAGAAAGAAAAAACATAATGTCTACTGACTAATCCTTAGGCTATAATTAAATTTAAAATTTTACTATGAGCGTTTGGTATGAGTTAATCCAGATAAATTATCGATTATTAATTTAAAATTTTCATTGCCTACTATTATTATCATGTTTGACTGCAATAGACTATATGTGATTTTTACTTCTCTGGTAGTCTAAATTACCACATCACTAGTAATGAATACAACACTCATGGGAGGTGTCTTTCCAAATTACCAGCAAGATGACATGCATTTTGACAAAATTATCCCTTCAATTGAATTTTAAAAATATTTATATTTTATTATAAAATAATAGTGTTCAACATTATCTTCTAATCTTTTTAATTATTTTACGAATTTGATAATATAAATTCATATTTTGACCTAACTCACTTTTTTTTCATATCTATTTTAATTTAACAAGTTTGAAGGATAATTTAGTAATTTTTTGTTTCATAATTTAAATTATAATTTATATTTTTGCTACTTATCAAACGTTATATATAATATTATTGGTAATTTATAAAGTGGTAATATATTTTAATGGTTATCTAAATTATCGATTAATAAAAATTGAGAATGCGTCAAACGGCCCCTAACTGATTGGTTTACCTATAGGGGTGGCACCCAAGTGGGGTGGGGGCGGGGAGTATCCACCCCATCCCCGCCCCGCCACTCACCCTCGTCCTCGGCCCCTGTCCCCGATCCTCGGTACTGGGACAAATTGGTCCTCGATCCTCGTCCCTGACTGATCTGAATTCTCCGCGGAAATCCGAATCCCCGATTCTTTTTTTGCTAAATATTATATTAATAAAATAATACACTTTAAAATTAATTTTAATTTTTAATTTAAGCTAACCCCCGCCCCGCCACTCACCCCCGACCCCCGTCCCCGATGCCCGTGACGGGGATAAATTGGTTTCCGATCTCCATCCTCGACGGGTCCCCGAATTCGTCGCGGGGACCCGAATCCCCGATCTTTTTTTTTTTTTTGCTAAATATTATAGCAATAAAATGATGCTCTTTAAAATTAATTTTAATTTTTAATTTAAGCTAGGATAATTTAATATGCTGCAACATCATATATTTATTATCATTTTATAACTACTTGGATCAATACATAAATAAATATTAAGTTACGAAATAAGATATACATGGACAAAAAAATAAATATAACATATATTATTCGGGCGAGGATCCTCGTGGGGCGGGGACATCCATCCCCAACCCCGACCCCGAAAAATTTTCGAGGCAAAATTTTCAACCAATCCCGACTCCACGGAGAGAAAAAATCCCGAGGCCGGGGCCCCAACTGGAGAATTCTCGCGGGGATCCCCGCTCCTCGGGGTGAATTGCCACCCTTATTTACCTGGCCTAAACTTAATCACTTCAATGTTGAACATTTATCATATAATATGCGTAGTAAATAGGAAAATGCAATCGGTCACCATTAGAATGTGCATGGATGTTTAGTTTAGGGTACACATAAATAGTTAAATAACATGTCTATGTCCTTATTGGAACTCCAATTGAACATTTTCGTGGTTATTTCTGTCTAAATTTAGTTCCACTCATTATTGAATAATCAATCTGAAATGAGTCTCAATTTTTTTTCTCTTTTTGACCTATCATGCACTATAAATATACATAACCTTTAAGCGATGAATAAAGTAATCATATAAGACCCACTATAACATATGTATATAGCAATTGAAACTTATTGTTATATTGCCTATTTGTTATCCTACTAAAACTTTGTTAGCACTAGAAAACATATATTGTAGAGATATTCATAGTCAAGTTCAACTCCGCCTGATCTCAAATTCGACTCATTCTAATTAATTTTAATTAGGTCGAATTGAACTGAATTAATGATAAATTAGTCATCGAATTCTATTCAATCTTATCTTCATTAGATCGGATTGGATCATTGAATTACCTGATAATATTTTTATATTTTATTTTTTTATAATATTTAATATTATATTTTTTAAAAAATAACAAATGTTGGTAATACTTTCAAGGATGTAAAGTATAATTTATAATAGATTTTAATGTTAAAGTAATATAAAATTCTTATCTAGATCAAATTGATTAAAAATTAATAAAATATATAAAAATTTAATCATCAGATTGAGTCGGATTGATCAAATTTGAAAAAAAAATAAAACTTGTACCGATCTATGATCAAATTATGATCAAGTCAATTTAAATCCGACTCGCCCAATCGAAGTGTCGGGTTCATCAGGCCAATGTGATCGAACACCCATAATTGCTGGGAACCATTAACTTATTGATATCAAAGCAGCAATTGGGAACTTCATATAATTTAGGAGTTGTATTGTTGAAGAATTATTATTAACGGACAAAAAAAATATTTTTTTTAAAAAATAAGTAATTCTGTTTAATTATTTGTTATATTTATTTCTAAAACAAGTTAACCATGGATACCATAATCATTTTTAAAAATATTAATTTTATTGTTAATATTTTTTATGAGTGGTTGGAGAAATGAATTTTTTTTCATTTTGAAAACCAGCCCTTGAGAAATTTTGTTAACCGGATCTACTTGTGTAGTGCTAGAGGAGAAAATCATTAATTGAGTCTTTCAACGTTTTTTTTTTTTTTTTGTCTAGGCTTGTGGGCAGATCCCCGGCAATCACCTTTAATTAAAACATAGCCTTGTATTGATTGGTGTCCTTTTAAAAAAAGATAAATATAGTCTTAAAATTACTAATTAAAATTGGTACCTACGTATATTTATTGTTGAATTATAATGCATATATCACATTTATGACTTTCTAATAATGCATATGCATAGACCTATTTGATTATTTTAAAGAGTCACTTCAAGCTCTCCTCTACGTTTTGTATATATACAATTACAAAGACATAAATGTTTGTTTTGCTAATATATAATTTTAAGAAATTTTCTTTAAAATATGTGTATGCATGTTACAAGTGCAACTGATCACCTATCCGTTGCTCCATTAAATTTTCTTGAGAACAATGAGAATTTAGAACTATTCATTTGATCCGCTAATTACTTATTAATCAAATAGTGGATTCGAAACGATCGTCGAATTATTTGATGATCCCAATTTATCGACCTTTATATGTTATTTTGAATTATTAAATTAATTCGATAAACATATACTAATCAATATTACGAGGTTGATAATGAATTTGATCATGCATGATGCATGGTCATCAAAGTTATTATACAAAATCATATATATGTATACATCTATATTCTTAATCTTGTATTTTTCATGTT
The DNA here is from genome assembly GCA_001647135.1 of Pontederia paniculata. Classification (NCBI taxonomy): domain Eukaryota; kingdom Viridiplantae; phylum Streptophyta; class Magnoliopsida; order Commelinales; family Pontederiaceae; genus Pontederia; species Pontederia paniculata. The sequence continues at coordinate 21,352 of LTAE01000040.1, forward strand.
TAAACTTGTTGTATGTTCCTGTTTGAAATAAAAAGTTACTTTTGCATTTAAGATTGCATCAACTAAATGATGCAATAACATGTAATTTTTACAGTGCAAACTTGCTTGTCTAAGGAATTTTTCCTTCTTTCCTTTCTTATCATCCATATGAGACAAAATAAAAATTTCTGGGAAGAGAGAGAGAGAGAGAGAGAGAGAGAGAGAGAGAGAGAGAGAGAGAGAGGCTGGTGAAGTGAAACCAAATCACAGTACTTGCTGAGTAAGAGAGAGAGAGAGAGGCTGGTGAAGTGAAACCAAATCACAGTACTTGCTGAGTGTTGACTACACAGCCAACACAACCAATGGATATAAAGGCAAATGAAAAATTCCAAAACCATTCATCACAATCCTCACATCCATATGCTGCTGGTGGCAGTGTCCCCCCACCAAAGCCGAAAGGACGACACACCAATTATCATCACCCAAGTCCTTCTCCTCTGCTTCTGCTCTTCTTCCTTTCCTGCATGATACAACTTGCCATTCTCTGATCTCCTGTCTCTTGTTCCATTATTGTTAAGCAAGGAAGAAGTAGGAGAGGGAGAGAGAAAGAAGAACCCAGGAAGAGAGATGCCTGGTGGTCGTGGTGGCGGCGGCAACACCAGCAGCAGCAACTGCTGCAGCAGTAGCACCACCACCACTGCCACCACAAAGAACAGGGGCAGCAGCAGCAGCATCACGACGACCAGTGTGGTATGGTTCAGGAGGGACCTGAGGGTGGAGGACAACCCTGCCTTGGCTGCCGGAGTGAGGGCAGGGGCCGTGGTTGCCGTGTACGTATGGTCGCCGGAGGAGGAGGGGCCTTACTACCCAGGCAGGGTGTCCAGGTGGTGGCTCGGGCAGAGCCTGCAGCATCTGTACGCCTCTCTCAGGAGCCTCGGCACCTCCCTCGTCACCAAGAGATCCCTGGACACCGCCTCCGCGCTCCTTGAGGTCATCCGTTCCACTGGCGCCAGCAACCTCTTCTTTAACCACCTCTACGGTCAGCTTCCCTGTCCATTAAGCTTTCTGCATCATATTACATCATTTTCTTTTTCCTTTCAGCTATGGACTACTTGCTGACCTTCTTATGCTTCTTTCTCTTTTCCAGAGTTTGCACTTTTGAATTGAATTGGATTGAATTTGGAATTTTGATGTGTTGCAGCAGTCTGACATACTATTTTCTTGCTTCTTCTATCTGTTGTTTGTATTTTGGATAACTTTGCTCTATATATTTTGGTGTTCCTCTGCAAATTGTTTGGTATTCTCCATATTGTGTACATGATTGGATCATTGCCAAAATTAGTTTCTGATTATGGTGTTCTATGTATTAATTAGCATCTAATCATCCTTAATTATTTCACTGCTTCCATCTAAATGATTGCCAAAGAGTTGTTTCTCCTTTTGTTTTCTCAACTGATGCCTGTTGTGCTTGAAAATACAGATCTTGCAGGTCTTCATGCTAAAATATCTATTTGAACACTATTTGCCATATTCTATTACTGTCCAGAAACTTTTGATCTTGATACTTTTTCTTTTTAAGTTAGTGCTCCATCAATTTATGTCCTTTACTAATAATTATTTCTAAAGCTCTGAATTGCCTTTAGCATCCACAACAGGAACATCCAAAGTAATTACTTGGAAAATAGGCAACAGTGAAGTCCTTAGATTTAATATTCAGCTCCCTTTTTTAGTTTCATGTGTGCCTAATGGTAGCAGTGTTGATTTTCTTTCTTTTCTTCTTGCAGATCCTCTATCTCTTGTTAGAGATCATCAGCTGAAGGAACTTCTGAGTGCTCAAGGCATTAATGTCCGATCATTCAACGCAGATTTACTTTATGAACCTTGGGAAGTTAATGATGATGATGGACAGTTCTTCACAACTTTTATACCTTTCTGGAACAAATGCCTCAGCATGCCTCATGACCCACCAGCACCATTGCTGCCACCTAAAAGAATCGCATCAGGTACTTCATCACTCCAAATTTTCCATCTAAATTCACTTGTCAGATTCACTAGTTACAGCACCATAATCCAAATAAGTCATTTGTCCTGACATGTTGTTCATTATGTTGTTTTCACTAGGCGACTTATCACGATGCTCCTCTGAAAACTTGGTCTTTGAAGATGAGTCTGAGAAAGGAAGCAATGCTCTTCTCGCTCGAGCATGGTCACCAGGGTGGCACAATGCAGACAAGTCCTTTACTGCATTTGTCAATGGACCCTTAATCGAGTATGTTGCAGAACGAAAGAAGGCTGATAGTACAACGACATCTTTACTTTCGCCCCACTTGCACTTTGGCGAACTTAGCGTTCGCAAAGTGTTTCATCTTGTTCGCATGAAGCAGCTTGTCTGGACCAATGAAGGAAACAAGGCTGGTGAAGAGAGTTGCAATCTGTTTCTTAGGTCTATTTGCCTCAGGGAGTACTCAAGATACTTGAGCTTCAACCATCCTTGCAGTCATGAGAAGCCTCTTCTGGCACACCTTAGGTTCTTTCCCTGGGTGCTAGATGAGAATTACTTCAAATCTTGGAGACAAGGGAGAACTGGTTATCCTCTAGTGGATGCTGGTATGAGGGAGCTCTGGGCAACTGGCTGGCTTCATGATCGTATTCGTGTTGTTGTAGCCAGTTTCTTTGTGAAGGTCCTGCAACTTCCTTGGAGGTGGGGAATGAAATATTTCTGGGATACACTATTAGATGCTGATCTAGAAAGTGATGCCCTTGGCTGGCAATATATATCTGGAAGCCTTCCTGATGGTCGTGAGCTTGACCGCATTGATAATCCTCAGGTATGTTGGGGTCTTCATCTCTCATGTTCATTCTAGCAAGATGAAGTCTAGACTGTCTGGTGATAGCAACATAACCTATATGACTATTTAACAAAAGAAAAAAAAAAACAGTTATGACTCGTACTATGATCTTCAAGTTAGTTTTTGCTTCTTTCTTTCTTTCTTTCTTTCTTTCTTTCTTTCCATTGCCATCTGAAAGTTCCATCAGTTACCTGCAAAGGTACTATAATATATTTTCTGTACCTGTTAATTTTCTGAAATTTTAGAGTGGATAAACTAAACTACCTTACTACTCAATGTTTTCTGTGGTTAAATTCCATGTGCAGTTTGAGGGCTACAAATTTGACCCCAATGGAGAATACGTCCGACGCTGGCTTCCTGAGCTAGCAAGGTTACCAACTGAATGGATACACCATCCGTGGGATGCGCCTGAATCTGTATTGCAAGCTGCAGGAATTGAACTGGGTTTCAACTATCCTCAACCTATAGTAGAGATTGATGCAGCTCAAGCTAGACTACAAGAAGCTCTCGCAGAGATGTGGCAACTGGAAGCTTCATCTAGAGCTGTTATAGAGAATGGCACAGAAGAAGGCCTTGGTGACTCATCAGAGCTGCCCCAAGTAGAATATCCTCAGGAAGTATATATGGATGTAGATTACGACCAATTCAGAATTGATAACTCTCCAACTTCAGGAAGAAGGCATCAGGATCAGAGGGTACCTAGCATGACATCTTCACTAGTTAGAATTGAAGAGGATGAAGTTTCTGTTGGTTTACTAGTTTCTGAAAGTAGACCTGAAGTACCATCACATGTTGATTTTGACCCCCAACATGAGACTGGATCAGTCGATCAAGTTGGCGTGCATTCGTTCAGGAATAATGTTACTCACTTCAGCCTACCCAGGATCCTAGATGCCGAAGATTCTACGGCGCAGTCCTCAAACAGTTGGTCTGAAAGGGATGGTGGCGTTGTTCCTACTTGGTCATCTCCATCATCTTCTAGAAACTCAGAGCATTTTGTGGCCGAAGATACAGGTATCGCCGCCAGCATTCTTTTGGAGGCATCAACATAATCACCAATTACTGAATTGAAGACAGCTTTTGCAGACAGTGTGAGTCAGGAAAATCATTGTACATGATTGTTGGATTATAGTTTTGAGTAGGTAGTTCAGTACACGCTCATGTCAAGAAAAAGAGGCCTATTGACTAGATATTTAATTCTCTTACAAGCATACCCAATTTCTCTGTTATCGATCTTGAAAGGAATTATGGAGCTTTTAACTTCCATGCTCTGGTTATCTATATTACTGTTGTTCAAGAAATCTTGCATAATTAGTTGTGGTTACCTACCTAAACTCATTTAGAAGGGTTAACCTTTTCATGGCTGTAAATCCTGAGTCCATTCTTGTTGCCGTAGTTAGGGATGACTCAAACTCAAAATGCATTTCTGTGTAGATCAAATAAAAGCATTAGCATGCTACTATTGTTGCTGATGATTCACAAACTCTTTTTTTTCGCAGGGCAATAATTTGAGGAAGTAGAAATGTGGTACAGACAAATGTGATCGGCTAGATGAACATAAGTTGCATGTGTATTTTTTTTTTTTTTCATTCTCATGTTTATCATTTGATCTGCATAAGTGCATCCCCTCCTAGTGTTGCATCAATCCGGATAGATTTTCTGACAACTCCAGTGTATAGCAGTTGTATACCTATTCCTAGGACGGTGTTATAGCAACTTTGTAACTATGGTAAAGCCTACTCATATAAGTTGTAAATTCAAATAGTGTCTTGTGGTAGGTTGTTTTCTTAAAGTGCTGTAAACCTTTTTTGATCCGGTGATCCAAATTTTCTTCTAAGATGATGATGCAGTTGAGCATGAGTTCAGATAGGTGACTAAATTAAATGTGCATCTGTAATTGAATGCACTGGCTCTATCTATTAATTGGGTGGGACTGTTGGCACTATTTACGTACTTATTGACACCCATTTCTATTCACTTTTGACTATTTTATCTTTTTAGAAGAGAAGAACTCTTAGGTATTTTATAGTCCAAATTGTGTATTTCAATAACATTTTTTAAAATCGTTTATAAATATGTATTTCATACAGATTACAAATATATATTAAAACTATGTTCCTATGTATAAGATAATTTTTACACAACAAACTGATAGTTTGACAGATAATTTTTGCATGCATGTCACTTAGATAAAGCATTATTACAACTAGATAGGTAAATAAGATATGATAAAGAGTATAATAATGTATAAAACCTTCCGCTTTTTCTTCAAGTCTCCATTTGACTATGAATCTAGTTCATGTACAGTGTACATAAATAATAAAGTAACAGCTTTATTATATTTTAAACTACAATTATTGAAAAGGATAAATGAAAGGAGATCTGTCATTTAGTCTCAACTTAAGTATTTGCAATAACCTTAATCTAATACATCATTTAACACGAGTTCCTTCTAATTGATGTAAGAGCTGAAGAGTATATAAAAATGTGCAAAGAAAAGTTGATGTCGCAAAATTCACTCCATTGCCCAATTTTAACACAATGACTACTGAACATCCCAATCATTCTCAACAGCCAAACGATCTGAATTCAAGCCCTCAGGAGGTTACAAAATTGCATTTTTCTTCCTATTTCTTGGTGATTTTTGAACTTCGTGTTAAACAAGTGAAGGGTATTCTAAACAGAAAATATGCTCATCATGTGAAAAAAAAATGAAAATGAGTTCAATAGGTTTTTCTTTGTGTACTTATGTTAAATATTTAGAGAAAACAAGAGTAACCAATATTGGATAGTAACACGATCGAACATAATCATGTTGATATCTTTAAAAAAAATAGAAACACAACAAAAACTCAAATATGTTAAGTCCAATTTTCGGTAATTCTTAGGGTATGTCTATTAGCATGGCTAGTTTTGACAGGACTGAACAAATAATTTCCAAACACATGACAAGCAAAGAAAAAACAAATGTTTTAGCTGACAAACTCATTTGATATTTTAACTAATAGATTGTTCTTTGATTATTTTTTTTTCAGAGATTGTCTTCCAAATCGAGCCAGTACCTCAAGAAACATCTACCAATCTCATATATTCTAATTTCTAAAGTTTCGCACTCAACATGTCTACCCAGTTCCATTGTTTCAGACATTTTTTTTTCTGTAAGCTGAGTTTGAAAACTAAAAATTATACTATAATTTGACTATAAAACCTTAATAGCATGAAACTATGAGCTTATATGTTTAATAACCTTTCGCAACTATCGGAATCAAACTTCTGAGCGTCTATCCAAATTAGCTTTTGCAAAATCTTAATGTAGTCACACAGATGATAAAATAAAACTCATTTGGTTCATGAACAGATTAATCTGCAGGAAATGGATCATTTCTTAACACAAGAGAGCTGTGATGAAGCTTAGAACGAGTGAAAAGATGAATTAAACACCTACCCACCAGATCGTACACCGAACCGGAGCATGAAGAGGTCGACCACCTCCTCGTTGATCTCCTCCGGCGTCCTCTCCACTGATCTCCTTCATCGCTTCCTCCCTCCTCCATCCTCGCCGCCAGCACTCCTCGTGCACCTCCGCCTCCGGAGGATTTCTTCAGCGTCGCGCCCTCGGCACCGGTACCAATTCGGAATAAGTGAAAGAGAAGACATGGAGGAGGCAACGGCTTCGGATTCAAAAATCGCGATCATTTATTTTATCTTTCCTTTATGTTTTTGAACCAATGATTCAATGAGCACATGTATTTTAGCATATTTTTTTGGATAAAAAATATATTATAACTTTTCGAAGCAAATGTCAATAGAAGATAAAATGCTAAGAGGCTCCTTCTTGTTTAAGCAGGTTTCGAGTTTAAAATTTATGAATGTAAAATAATTTCGTTGGAAGCCTCGCCTATCACAATTAGGCATGCGATTCGGAGTGATGCCACATCAGTCGTGACTATAGTAAGTCTTATCCAACCTATGGACCGACTTCACTAATGCACCACACAAGTTGGTGAATCGTCACCATTTCCTGAGTATTAAAGTGACAAAAAAAAGAATGTTATTGCTATTCAAAATAATTGAGTTAAATTCATTGATTATTTAAAAATTTGAGACAAATGATATTTTAGATTTTTTGGTAAAATTCAATTTTAATAATTTATATTTTTCTAATGATATAATTTTGACTATGAATAGCTTTTTTAATATTATAATTTTTATTTCAGATTTTTTTAAACGTATTTGATATAGTTTGAATTATTTGTTTAAAGTTTGAGTAGTTTTAGGATTTAGCGGAATCTAATTTTGATTTAATTTTAAATAATATTTTTATTTAGATTTAAAATATAAGTTATACTTTTATTTTGGCTATGATTGACTTTTAAATTTCATATTTAGAAAAATATTATTTCGAGTTTTTTTGTGATTATGGATGACATTAAGTTTTAAAGTTTTTTATTTCATTTTTTCAGAAGACAACATATAATAGTTTTGAATTTTACTAGAACCCATTTTGATATAATTTTTATTTATAAAATATGTCAATAAAATTACTTCGACTATGAATATTTTTAATTTTTTGTTTCATATTTTTAAAAACTATCAAATATAATTTAAAATCTATACTATATTAAATAAACAAAACAGTAATAAAAATATTATGACATTTGTCAAAGGCATGAATAACATGTTATCACATGTCCTCGAGTATATAGTTACAATAAGAACTAAAATATGAATAACATGTTATCACATGTCCTCGAGTATATAGTTACCATGTTATCACATGTCGATTGGACAGTTATTTAGTAACAAAAAATTAGTGGACCAAATCAATTATAATAAGGAGACGTTTAGTATAAAGTAATTCAATAGATTATCAATTATTTAAATTAAAATTCTAAGGGCTCCTACATTATCATATTTGGCTGCAACAAATTATCGATAATTTTAACTTCTCTGATAATCTAAATTATCACTTTACTAGTAATAAAGATAGCACCTATAAAATGTCTCTTTTCAAATTATCAACAAGATGATATGCACTTTGATAAAATTATTACTTCAATCGAATTTTTAAAATATTTATATTTTATTATGAAATAATATTGTTCATAAATAATATGTTTGAACTAATGTGTTACGAAATAAATTTTTAAGATTATTTTACGGATGATTGATAATATAAATTTATATTTTTTTTCACACTCAATTTTTTCCTTTTATTTATATAAAATGATATATTGGTCTAATTCAATAATTCTCATAGGATATTTTAGTATTTTTTATTTAGTAATTTCAAATGCTTTAATATAATATTATCGATAATTTATAAAGTGATAATCTATTTTAGTGGTGATCTAAATTATCAATTAATAAAATTGAGAATACGCCAAACTACCCTTAAGAGACTTATAATGAGAGCATGATTAAAAGGTTAAAAGATATCATATATTATAAATAAGACAGACAAGATTATGATTTCTAAAACAAAAGAAAATTACTATTTATTTTTGTATTTCCTTTGGTATATAAATAATGCATGGAAAATTTGAATTTTGTGTGTCACGTCAATACGCCTTTCCTCTTTTAACATGAAAAATATATATTTAAAAACTCAATGAAAAAAATTCAGAAACTTATCTAGTAAGATAAAAATAAAAATAGAGATATAAGGTATTTTAGCTTTACATCCATATGTATCTGTTTTTATCCGGTTTATGTAACAATTTTGAACTCGCCATTCAATAAATTGATATGCTCTTCTTAAATTAGTTTGATAATATATATCTCGTATTTTCTCTACATATTTATTTTGTATGTTGATTTTTCATTACAAATTAATATATTGTCACGTATATTTTTGTTTAATTGGCAGCCTAAGAGATGGTGAGTAAAATAAATATCGATCTTATGTGATTTAAGAAAAATAATTGAATGTCAAGTGAAGCTCTTTTATTTTATTTTATTTTTTTGAAGAATTTCAATGTCAACATGTTTTCCAAGAAGATATATATGCTATCATAATTTCTTTATCATTCCTTATTTTAAAATTTTTATTTTATTTATAGATGAGATTTCATGCATTTAAGGAAGGTTAACTAATGTCATGTGGCATAAGAAGAAAAAAAAGTTCCATGGAGGATGTTCTTCTTTTGTTGTGTAAGAGCAAATGATACAATTCTACATAATAACTGAATTAATTAGTTAGATCTAGAGGTCAGCAGGTTCGATCCAACCCGCGAATCCAATCAATCTAATCCAATCCAAAAAAATTTGAATCGAAATCTGACCAACTAGAAAAGTTTTGTGTCAAGTATGAATTTGGAAGAGTTGTAACCTAATACTCACTTTATTGATTCTAAAAGATGATATGAATAGTTATTTTATATAAAAGAGCAAAAATGTATAACGTTGTAAATTACAACGGCTCACACTCCTTCATATTTTCATGCAAATTTCTTAGTGTGGTCTTTGTGAGTGCAGATCCACACTAACATGCTCATATGTAAGTGTGAGTAGGAGTGAACCTCGTTGTAATATGCATGTTGCATACACATTTTATCCATATAAATTTACTTAAATTTATAGATAATTATGTATTCTTTATTGTTAATCTTATTTATTTCAATTGTTTTTTTATTTTTTTTATTTTTTTTATTTTTTAACTTTATATATATTCTTAAATTTATTAAAATTTTAAAAGATTAAGTCAATGTCCTCTTTTTGAGTCTCGACCTAATCCAACATGATTCCATCTAGTGTGTAACATCTCTGAAGTTTCGATAATAATAAATAAAGAAAAAGATAAGATAAGAAATGATATAATTTGATTAGGATTAGAAAAAGGACATTTAAGAGTCAAAGTCAAATTGATATCATAATATTTTTTGATAAATTTAATATTCTTAGGCCTATCTTAATTAGCTTTTAAAAAATTCTTAATCACGATATGATTAACTCTAAAGAGTTCTAGTTACATTCAAAGTATATGTAAGAGAATTTGCTTTTACTATAAATAGGATCTAACCCCTCACATCTTCACATTATTTCTTCCTCTCGCTCTCTCCTCTCGACAAGGCCAACACGACCTTGTCCAATTTGGACATGGTCCGTGTTGCACCAAAAATTAAGTACACATCCGATTGGAATAAGAGAAGGGCAAAAACGAATCGTGTCCCAAAGAGACACAGACCGAGTTACATACGAGCAAAAAAGAAATCGGGACAACAAAATGGGAATGAACTGTATTTGAGAAGGACACGGCCCACGTTGTGCTTGTGAGATAGAATCCTAATCCTTGTCAAAATAGGATTACAAATTTGATGACGTATAAGCTTATATTGAGCCCTAAGACACTCATATATAAACCCAATGCCACAAGTTATTGCTCCCTCATGTCATTATTTCTCCCCTCAATCAGCACAAGCTTTTGCTCTCTCTCTCTCTCTCTCTCTCTCTCTCTCTCTCTCTCTCTCTCTCTATCTATCTATCTATCTATCTATCTATCTATCTCTCTCCCTTAGTGGTGGGAGATCTGTTGCAAGAAGACGAACTCGACGCACAGGAATATGCCAACAAAAATAAGGTATGTAACTAGGATGATCAACCTTAGGGTCTTTCACATACATATGATATAGTAAATGAATGATAAGAATGATATAATAATTAAAGTACATAAAATACGCTCGGACATGGGTCGTGTTCCCCAAGACAAGATTTGTGTCTCCAATCAACGTGGGACACGCTAGGGATGGGTCACATCGACAGACGATGTGAGTCTTGTCCACTATGGAAGAATAATAGATTAATCGGCTGAAACGAACGGTGTGCCAAGCTGACGCGATCCATGTTCTCCGAGAGAACAGTCGCGTCAACCCTTGACGTAGGCTGCTTCAACCGGAACTACACACGTCCTCATGAAAATAGATTGCGTGCCCTAAAGACGCAGGTTGTGTCCTAGGGATATCATATTAAAAGAAAAAGAATGGGTTGTATTATTCTTTAACGCGACCCGTGTCTTCCAAAGAAAATAGTAGAACAAATTCTGCAAAGAAAAGAGTTCGTGTTCTCACCTGTAATATCATATCCTCCTTGAAATGGACGTGTTCATTTGAACGCCACCCGACCCGGAAGATAACATGGGTTGTGTCACCCATAACTCGGGTCATGTTCCAGGATGCGTGATATTTTGTTTGTCTAAATATTTGTCTTGATTAAGATAGGCCTAGTAAACTCTCACGTGAACTTAGCGTAATATATAATAAAAATATAAAAATTATTAATGATTATGTGTGAATTTATGCATGAAGAGAATGATCTCGACGGACTGATAGATTTATCCCTATTTTTTATTGGGTTCCTTAAAAAATCATTGAGTCCCTTGTGGATTACTATTCTAAAGATTTTTTTGGATCAGAGAGATCCCATAGCCTTTCTCCATGGTTGAGTATTAGGTTGGTAACAAATAAATTTAGGTTGAGTATTAGGTTACTCCAAATTGAACCCAACTCAAATATCACTTTTAGTTGAGTCCACAATTTTGTTAACTGAGGAAAAAATTATAAGGGGCAAGGACATGATTGATCTTTTTTTATACGTTACATTTGGCCAGCCGAATAATACTCAAGTTTTGATCTAATTCTCACTAATTCTAACAATCAATGCAAATGTTTATCAAAATTCACGCGAGAACCAATGCATATGAACATAGATTCGCGTGATCTTAGATTTCAATAGTTTAGTTCATAAAAGAACTGGTCAGTTCTTACAAAAAGGAATGAACCAAATTATTTGTTTACTTTGTATTTTTTGTTGATGTGATATCTTTAATTTGTTTTTCACTTTTCCTCTCTCCTCTCTCTATTCAACTTATTTATTATTTTTTACCTTTTAATGTACTTGTTAACTTTTATATTTATTGAATAATATAATTAAGAAATTTATTTTTTTTAATTTTACATTTATCCTATGCAATTGCCTTACTATTTTTCATTATTTTCCATAAATTATTTTTATTTAAATTTAACAAAATGTTTTATAAGTAACTGAATTATCTATAAATATTTCAATATTAGGGTGAAAAAAATAAATTATTTTCTGTTCCTAAAATATGATAGATTAAGTTATTGTGTAGCAAATATAAGAAATGTTGACATGAGCATTAATAAAAAATATCTAAAGAAGAAACACTCTTTTCTTCTTTTAAACCTAATAATTATATTTTTCATTTCTTTTATTTCATATTCTAATGTTAGCATATTCAATTTATAAAATATCAATTTATCAATAAAGAATATAAAATAAAATATTACATTTTAATTGTTTTTTTATTTATAATCCAACACCAAAGTGTGTGGAATCCAAAAAGAAGTGATAAATTTCCTTTCTCCACAAGTGGTAGATTCTTTTTTTTTTTTGAAAAAATGGAAAACGTATATGAGCCTTTATGTATTCACCTAATCCGAACATGTTGACAAAACTAAATTAAAGCCATGCTCTTTCTTTCTCGGGCAGCGACTCGCACAAGACAACGATGAAATCACATGCGATGCTGCTCTAACCATGCAATCAATTAAAAAGTGCCTACTGACTTGTCCATGAAATGTCGGTCTACTAATGATATATACATTAATTATTTTTTTCTACAGTCTTTAAGTATTAGTGCCATCTACTAGTCGGACAAGTAGTTCAGTAAATATATGGCAGTTATGTACGTTATACATTTATTTAATATACCAATAATAATAACATTAATGAATTTAATTGATATTTAATTAATTTTTTACAAGTAAAATTCGTTAAAAATTTTACTAATATTTATGTATAATTTCAAATTTATTAAGTAGGATATAAAAAATATAAATTTTAAACAAATATATTTATTTTTCAATCGCACAATTCAAATCTAATGATATATAATATATAACATCTTCATTAAACTCTTTAAAATAATACTTTTAAAAAATATGATTATAAATAAATTGAATTGATATAGTTAGTCAGTATTATAGAATTGTCGATAACTAATTTAACATTATTAATTTAATTAAAATTTATTCTTAATGAATGTAAAATAGTTTTGGAACATTAATAAATATAGGAAAAAAAATATGATGGCAATAAAATAATAAAAGTAGCACGAGTTATAAACTTATAATACTTAACATCCCAATTGGCAACGCGTTCCTCTCCCATATACAGTCACCTTCCCCTCCCCATCCCCATCCCCATCCCGACGACCGCTATTCGCTCTGCAGGAGGGAGAGAGAGAGAGAGAGAGAGAGAGAGAGAGAGAGAGNCTAGTCGATCATTTCATCCTCCACTTTCACTTGTTTCAATTTATTTTATGAAGTCGATTTATGTTTTTAACTCTCATTCCAATTAATAATCTTATATTATCTATTCATGGGTACGTCCAAAAAAAAAGTTAGAAATGATTCAAAAATCCTTTTTGGAGTTTAATTCAGTATGCTGAAACTAAACAAGTTCATGGAGATTGAAGTAGTTTCTAATTGTCAAAATGTGAAAAGAAAAACTAAAGCTTAAACAGAAGTTCAAGTCAAATTGGGGTACAGCTAGGATGCAGCAAGTTCAAGTAAAGGACATTAGAAGGCTTACAACAAAACTCATAATGATCCCTTGTGATATTTTAAAAAAGAAAATATTTTTTATAATAATAATAATAATAATAATAATAATAATAATAATAATAATAATAATAATAATAATAATAATAGAGGAGCGTTCCACTTTGCGGTTGATTAATTATTTAGGTGGTTTCATTTTTTTCAGGCACGTGATAGACAATTTTCATATTGGACCGTGTACGTTTTGTATTTGTAATTTTTTTTTTCTAATCACGTACCACCGATAATTATATAATGTGCCGAATAAATAAACTAGTTACTATAAGCCAAAGCGAACATATAAGACAATTCTTTTAATGTATTTATTCACGTGGTTTTCACACTATCTTATCGTGTATTGTCTTCATTGTCATTTACATTTTATTATACCTTGGATTTAAATAGAAAAAGGAATACGTTAACTCTACAAAGATTTAGTTACTTATATTATACTACTTGATAAAATTTTAACAATAAATGTTAATTGATAAGGTTCATGTGTTACTCTTGATCCATTTATTTAATCCACAATTCCTGTATAAAATCGAATATTTTGCATATTTATAATCATTTTTCATTGTTTTTCATCTGATATTTGTGTGTGAAGGCCGCTTTCTATGCAACTCGATAAAAAAAGTGTAGAACTCGCATATTAGGAAAAAAAAAAGTCGGAGGACATGAGAAAATTACAATAGATCTTGAACAACTTCTAAAAAATTATGTAGCATTGGATATCTTTAATTTGATGTAGAAATTTAGTGAATCTTGATTCCTTTTCGGGAATAGATTTTGAACAATTTAATTTAATTCCTGCAATTGGATCAAGGTATTTCAGTTCTAAAAGTTTATAATGAAAACAATAACATTTAATTTTCTCAAAGATCAAAGTAAATAATATTATTTTTTAATTATCATCTAGTTTTTGAGACACACTTCGACTAATGGTGTAATATATATAATAGTTAAATGAAACAAGATAAAAATTGAAGCTCCTTATATATTTAGGCATGTTTGATTCAATTATTATTATACCTGATATAAGTATAGTTATACTGGAGGTATAATTATATCTTATTTTTATTTCTTTTCATGTTTGATTGGATATAAGAATAATAGGATATAAGAGTGTAAAAAATTATGGTATAAATTAATATCTGGTAGATAGTAGATATTAATTTTGCTCAAGATATATTCAAGTTGGATATAATTTTTTTTAATAACAAAATTGTTTTTCTTAATTTTGGAATATAACTTGAGTGCTTAGATATAATTTAGAATACATTTTTATTTCTTAAATTATCCCCAAATCAAACACAATCTTTAAGGTATTCTCCCATATACATAGGGTGAGAGTCATGGAACCGATGCCAGAATAAATTATACTTTGGAAGCACCATGTGCCAACAAAAAAATTATTATTGCAAAATTCCTTACAGTACAACTGTTTTAGATGAAAAAATAATACTTATAATCTTATTGCATAGTTCTCAGCACCAAAGGAATTATGTGGATCCCAAGTATGTTTTATCGATCATGTTCACATGGGCAGTGAAGCTTTCTATATATAATCATTGGGATTAAATTTTGACGGATGAAAACAATTCCATATAAGCATAATAAATGACAGTAATTTGGTCAATCATGAATCAACCAAAAGGCTAAATGATGAGTTTAAGGAATGCATACATGGTATTTAAGATGTGCAATTAAAAAAATAATTTATTTAAAATTTATATTGTATATTTTTAATCATATTTTATGACTCGAAAGATATGAGTCACGATGTACATGCATCCACTAAATTCAAAAATGAATTTGAAAATTTTCGAAATTCACAAGGATGTATGCTGTTATATATATATATATTCGATAAAAGTATTATTTATTAATTTATTTTTTAATATATTAAGGTTATATATAACAACGCTCCATGCATTATTTATAATTATTTATTATATATTTGATCAATGGTATTTTGAAATTGAGGATGATCGAAAGTGCATTAATTATCTTTATGAATTAGATAATGCATCTGACTATGATATAGTTATCAAATTAAATGAGTACCATATAACGGTGTAGAGCAGAATGCTCTATACTTTTATTACCTCGTCAATCAAATATTAAATACTTGAATCACTTGTTTAGTACTAAGGAGTAAATTTGGTTGCTATCAAATTGTTGTGTTTAATTGTATGACAATAATGTAGTTGCCGATCGAGATTAATAATGGGAGAGCGAAACTTGCTGCTTGATTGGCCTGACAAGGTGAAGGACGATGGGAGCAGCATTACAAATGCAGCCATCATTGCATGCGTTGTGGCCGCATCCGGAGGTCTCATGTTTGGATATGACATTGGAGTTTCAGGTAGCTGGCCCTTTTTAATCTTTTATTTTATTTTTGTCATAATCAGAAACAGATTAATTGAAAATAATAATTAAAGGGGTCAAAATTCATATGGCTCTTTATTTTCTATTTCGTACATATGTAGCATTGTAGATTTTAACATCAACAATTGAACAATAAACTATCTTTTGGGTCAAGCAAAAATAAAAAAAAAATAAACTAAAATTGCGAGTAATTTTGAGCCAAAAAAAAATATATAAGATAATATAAGATACAATGTAGGTTAAGGAGAAATATATATACAAAAAATTATGATTTATTGATAATATAAATATAAAGATATTACTCTTTTTATTGATTTAAATTTTTGGACTGATTGATAGTATTTCTAATTAAATCAGATGTCCTAAGTTCAAAATTCGACATTGTTCATATTGAAAAATTAAATTTCTCCCTTAATTATTCATGTGTCTAATTTTGAGATAGATAAAAATTATCAGCGGCCCATATATAAGAAGTGAGATTATTGGTAGCACATCTAATTTAATATGTAAATTAAAATGTTAGCACCCGCGTAGAAAAAGAAATACAAAATATGAACATTAATTGATTAAGATAGCACTTAATGACGTATCAAAATGCATGCAACAAATAAAAAGTGTTATGAGGAAACACGTACACATTTATATGATTATGACATTAAACTTGTGAATTGAATGATTGTTATGCTTTATATGTATTAAGGTGGTGTCTCGGCAATGGAGTCGTTCCTCAAAGCCTTCTTCCCTGATATTGTGGAAAAGATGGCTGATCCCGGCGACGACTTCTATTGCACGTACAACAGCGCGGCGCTCACGGCGTTCACTTCGTCCCTGTACATTGCCGGGTTCGTCGCGTCGCTCGTCGCCGGCGGTCTTTCCAAAGCCATCGGGCGACAAGCCTTGTTGCTGACCGGCGGCGTAACGTTCTTCGCTGGCGCGGCCGTCAACGCCGCAGCCATGAACATAGCCATGCTCATTATTGGCCGTCTGCTGCTTGGATTTGGTGTCGGCTTCACCAATCAGGCAAGTCAACTCCATCCATCATATCCATGCACTTTTATACAAAATTAACTTATTTAATGATATCTTAATAATCAAAATTTAAATTTAACATCAAATTATCCATATAAAAAATTGTATTCCTTATGTGTACACGATTCATCTATGAATAGTTTTAATGATAAGTCATAATAGTAAATAAAAAAATTATGCTTAAAATTATGTGTGACTTGCATAACATGTTTATTAATCTCTATATTTTAATATCTAAGCGGGTGAATTGGTGTCTATAGAATACGTCGGTATGTTTATTGTATTATCGCTTAATATTGTCACTCATTAGTATATACATTTTTTTTCATCTAAATATCCTTCAATATTATCAAGTTTTAAGTGTTTAATACAATTGAAAATGTAAACTTGTATATTAAATTCATGAATTTAACGTGTTGGATAAATTTATTTATGAAATAGTTAATATATATTTAAAACAAAAATAAAATATTATTACATCCATAATAATTATGATAATGAATAAACTACTATATAAATTATTTTTGTACATAATATATAATCCGCAATTCTCATTAATCATGTTATATTATTATCAAGAATTACAAATATAATATAAATATAAGTAAATGACAAACAAGCTAGTATTTTATTATTATTGTTTTGTGATAATTTTCTTATTTTATATTTTAGTTATGCAAAATTAATATCCTAACTATGCTCTTGCATCAAGATATTATTCATTTTAAATTTTGACCCACACGATTTTAAAATACGTCTTAGCAAGTCCAGAGCATATTTACATATATACTCAATATTTCTTTCTTAACTTGCATGCATGTATTTTATAAATGTTATTATGTCTAAATTAAAAAGAGAAATATGATAATGGGGAGTCTAACTCGTTTAAAATTTAAATTGCCGAACGGATAACGAAACATCTCCTAAGTGCTATCATTTTAAGACAGCACATATATCTACATCATACTAAATTCTTTACTTACTTTCCGCAGTTCAAAACCATGGAGCTTTAATAAACATATCATAATAACGTCTAATTTACAAAATATTCCTGTTCCATTAAGGTAATCTTAAAAAAAAAAAGATCTTACCGTGAGTTCTTGTGTCGCTCGAACTCTCATAATCGCTTTCACAAATTGCAGACTATGAAAATTGTTAGCAACTAACTTGAGCTTGCTTAGAGTTTTGAAGATTTCATGCTATTAGATTTTTAATCAAATTTCGCTCATAATAATATTTGGATTATTAATTCAAATATACGAGTTAACTAAAAAATAAGTTCTCTTCTTATAAATAATCATGATGGGTAAAAGATACACAAATGAAAGAAAAATAGAGAATGTCAAAATTTTATATAAGTGATGAATTTAAGTGGTAAATAAAAGAATTATTTTATTAATAACTAATTTTTAGAATCAATGATATAAAAAAATCAATTTATTTCAGTTTCCATCTTCAATATGTTTTTGGTATATATTTTTCTTATAAAATTATTTCACATATAAATTCTTGTCCACTTTATATAGAAACTTTTTGGCTCAATGGTTTGATGATCATGAAACAATATAAAATCATGATGCAAAGGTGTGATCTTTACAATGGGAATATTGCTATATCCTTCTAATTCTTCCTAACGCTCTTACAATAACACATACGGTAGTTATATTAACTTTCGAGAGAATAGTTAGATACTCTATTTGCCTCTCTTTTCCACTCTACTCGTTTTAGTTACATTGCATTAAATGCATTTTTCTGTCCAATTAAGAAGTTGTCCACTCGTGAGTTGTAGCCATTAAATGAACCTAAATGTTTGCCATGCATGTGTACTATATACCATGTTACATGAATTTTTTTTTATATCAGATAATATATCACAATTATATTAAATGCATTCTTCTGTCCAATTAAGAAGTTGTCCACTCGTGAGTTGTGGCCATTAAATGAACCTAAATGTTTGCCATGCATGTGTACTATATACCATGTTACATGAATTTTTTTATATCATCTATTATATCACAATTGTAAAATTGTAACATTCTAATTAATTTTGAATTGAAACCTATTAAAATTTTGAAATAGCCAAAAAGTTATGCTTTAACTATCTTTAGGTTTATAAGGATAATTTAATCACAATGAATGAAATTTTAACTCTTAAATTTTTTTTGTATCAAATGGAAAACAACAAGTTAGCTTGATTTCAATTCCTCCAAATTTATTCATCTAAATTAGAAAAAAAATGGGAAATGCTTAAAATTTAATTATATGGTCTTGTTTGATGAAATGACAGGCCGCCCCGTTGTACTTGGCGGAGACCGCCCCGACAAAATGGCGCGGCGCCTTTGTCACCGGCATCTGTTTCTTCAACGGAATCGGCGTGTCGGCTGCCAATCTCGTCAACTATGCAGCCTCCCACATTTCCACCTGGGGCTGGCGTTTGTCCCTCGGCCTCGCCGCCGTCCCGGCATCCATCGTCATCGTCGGGAGCTTCTTCATCCCCGACACGCCGAGCAGCCTGGTCCACCGGTGTAGACTTGACGACGCTCGTGCCGCGCTTCTGCGCATCCGGGGGCCCGCCAGTAGATGTCGAGGCGGAACTCGACGACACAGTGCGCTCGGTGGCGGAGTCGCGCAAGAGAGAGGAAGGAGCATTCAGAAGGATCTTTCTGCGCAAGAACCGGCAGCACCTCGTGATGGCAATGACGATTCCATTGTTCCAGCAGCTCACGGGGATCGTCGTCATAGCGTTCTTTTCACCACTTCTATTTCGTGTCGTGGGTTTCGGCAGCAACTCGGCGTTGATGGGAGCAGTCATACTCGGAGTTGTCAATCTCGGTTCCACTCTGTTCTCCACCTTCACAGTCGACCGGTACGGCCGCAAGGTCGCCTTCGTGCTCGGCGGAATCCAAATGCTCGTCTGCCTGGTAGGAAAGATCTTGTCGCACACACTTCTAAATATAGAGAGAGATAGCATCACTGACCAGTTCAACTGAACTATATGTGAAAACTAAATTTTCAGGTAGCACTAACATGGATACTTGGGGCCAAGACGACGCTGTCCGACCTGTCGGGAGGCTACAAGGCAGCGGTGCTGCTCCTGACGTGTGTGTTCGCCGCCGGCTATGGCTGGTCGTGGGGAACGCTGAGTTGGGTCGTGCCGAGCGAGATCTTTCCGTTGGACATCCGGTCGGCGGGGCAAAGCATCACGGTGGCCATCAACCTCGGGTTCACCTTCGTGCAGACGCAGACCTTTCTGTCCATGCTTTGCCGATTCAGGAACGGAACCTTCGCCTACTTCGCCGTCTGGGTCGTTGTCATGACGGCGTTCGTCGTGGCGCTCTTGCCGGAGACCAAAGGGGTTCCGCTGGAGGCCATGGGCGCGTTGTGGCGGCAACATTGGTACTGGAGTCGGTTCGCCGCTGAGGATGACGACGAAGACGAGCAACACATTGCTGTTACATCGGACCGTGCTGACGATCAATATGACAGGAGGCTGCTTAAAACAAGACGGGGTTCTTCAACTACATGTGCTTGAGCTCGACCACATGGCGCATTTTTATATGAAAATTAAATAACTTTGACACATGTTGACGATGATATTATTAATTCATCAGATTATCTTTCCTTTTTTTATTAATAATTAGGTTTCCTGAAATTTTTAAAAAATAATTCTTTAGGTTAATGAAAACCTTTAAAGATAAAAGGCATGAGAGTATACACTTTTTTTTTTATTTTGAAGTGATTTTTTTTCGATATTTCAATAGGGCAAAATAGGTTATGGGATAAATAAAAAAAATGATGTAGAAGTGAACACAGTTAATTTTGAAGCAAATGGAAAATGATGTGTATACTCAATTGGATAGAGCGAAAATGAAATATTCATTACTTAAATGTAAATGATTTCTTTTATTAAAAATGGGTTAGTGAGAAAAGATTACGGTGACTCATGTTCTAGTTGCCAGGTGCATCAAGAACCTGACGGTTCCTTCTTTTTTTTTTTGCACGGCAATTTTTTTTACAATATTTTCTTTTACATGACATCATAATTTTTTTATTTTACTTTTTTTTTCATTTTTCTCTCCTTCCACTATTTTTTCATTTCTTTTTTAATTTATATTTTAACTATTTTTAGTTTAAATAATTATCATAATTAATTTTAATTCTATATTAACTCAATAAGAAAATATTTTTAATGTAAATTAACAAAATATTTTATATATTATATTTATCTTTTAATTTAAATTATAAATATTAAGTTTTAATTTTATACTAGCTAAATAGTATAATTCTAAAATTATTTTTAGTTTAACTTTAACAACATGTTTTATATTATTATATAATATTTACATTTTAGTTTAAATTATCAATGTTTGATTTTAAACTTAAGTTTTAATTTTATACTAACTCAATAATATAACATCAAAATTATTGAACATGTAATCTTAATTTAAAAAAATACATATTATATAATATATTTTTTTAGTTTCAATTATTAACATTTGATTTTCAAATGCTATATTTTAATTTTGTACTAACTTTTATATATTAATGTTTATTTTTAATTTAAGTTTAACAAAATATTTTATATATTATATACAAAATCAATTTTATATAATTTATTATGATTATTAATAATATTTTTAATGTTTCAAATTAAATTTATTATTTTTATTTATAATTAATTTTATTTTTCAGTTCTCATAGGGTTCATTCAAACACTGATGGAACTTAACATTTTTAGTTTATTCAAACACGATTAGAATTAATCTATCAAATCAAACTATTCACTAAAATCCGGAAAACTCCAAGTTATAGCTTCCAATCATGATTGGTGATCACCCAGTCCAAGAGTTACAATACGAATTTAAAAATATAATTATGAAATATTTTTCATAAATTAACTTTATCAAATTCGATAAAGCAAAATTGACTTATGAAAAGTAATAAAGAACTAAAAAAATCAAGAAATTTTGTTCTTATGGGAAAAAAATTTGTTTCCTCTGACAAAATTTATTTCAATACCATTTTATATTTTTTGATTATATATAAAGAATACATAAGATAGGAGACATGATGTACTCTACTTAAATAGTGTACGCCTCTATTAAATCATATATCATAGGGTTTAATAGAAATGTATCGTATTTAAGTAGGATACACCTTATATCCTATATTATTTACCATTGAATTTAAGATTAAAATAAATAACATATTTAATATTCATATTTTTGCTTATTTTTTTAACCACATATCTCAAATTGACAGTACAAGATAAGACACGATGTATCCTACTTAAAGTATGGTACACCATATCTCCTATCTCATGGACCGTTAGATTTGAGATGTGTGATTAAAAATAATTATTTAAGATTCTTTTTTTTCAACCATAGATTTCAGATCCAACGACACTGCATAATATAAGAGACACGACGTGCCTAGCTTAAATAGGTACATCTCTATTAAATCCTATATCAAAGGGTTTAATGAATGTGTATCCTATTTAAGTAGGGTGCATCCCGTCTCCTATCTTATTTACCATTGGATCATCTAATCATCGAAGGTTAAAAATAATTAGATTATTTAAGATTCATATTTTTTACTTTTTTTTTCAACCATAAATTTTATATCCGACGATATATAAGATATGATATACAATGTACCTTACGGATTGTTGGATTTGATATGTGCGAGTCAAAATAAATAACCTATGTAACATTCATATTTTTATCTATTTTTTTAATATCTGACGACACATAAGATAAAAGACACAATGTACCCTACTTAAGCAAGTATACTTCCATTGAATCGTATATCAAAGGTTTTAATGGAGGTGTACTCTTTTAAGTATGGTGCACCGTGTATCTTATCTTATAAGCAGTTGAATCTGAGATGTGCAGTATATTCTATTTAACACTCATATTTTTTTACTTATTTTTTTAATCACACATCTTAGATTCGATTGTACATAAGGGTACACCTCCATTAAATCATATATCAAAGAATTCAATGGAGGTCGTGTCTCCTATCTTATGGATCGTTGGATCTTATGGTACACCTGCATTAAATCATATATCAAAGAATTCAATGAAGGTCGTGTCTCCTATCTTATGGATCGTTGGATATGAAATATACGATTAAAAATAAATAGCTTATTTAAGATATTTATTATTTTTTTTATTTTTTTCGATCACATATCTCAGACCTGATGGTACATAAGATAAAAGACAAAGTGTACTCTACTTAACAATTTGGTTTGGATAAAAAAATGAAAAAAGTATATTATACGAAAAGTCAAATTCTTTTGTGTACTAGATTAAAAAACTGGCATAATCATAATATAATTTTTGTTATTTTTATTTTTCCTGATTAGTAATCTGGATTGGTAAATCTATGGAAAAGAAAAAAGGATAGACAACTTTTTTATGATAAAAAATCCATTTATTTAACTTATTCCACAAGAAGAAAACAAAGGTTCTCTTGAAATTTAAGTTTGACCAATAAGATATGGAGACTTACTTCACATATGGAATTGCACAAAAAAGATTTTTTATCACAAAGAGTTTACGAAGAATTATGGAAAAATAGCAATGTCTGTTGGCTTATTTGTCAAAGAAAAGCATAGTACATTATAAGAAATTAATTCATCAATTGGATATTCGAGAGTCTAAAAAAAATTAATTTTCTCAGTTAATTTTTTATTTAACAATTATTAAATTTATATCTTGAAACATGCACTGTTTCAAAACTTCTCTTGCCGGTCTATTTTATTGAAAAGATACAAAATGAATTTCCGAACTGAAAAAATTTAAGGAATTTGGAATCATTAACTATTTACTCTGAACGATTTAGTGAATGATTCTTCAATTAATTTCTATCTCAAACTGTTGAGTTTTTTTAATTGCATAATAAAAAATTCAATTTATTTACGATTAATTAGTATCAACATCAATTTATTAAATAATTATTATTATTTAATTATAACTATAATAATAAATTATAAAAATATATATGTTTATTTCATATCTTATGAACCGTTGAATATGAGATATGCGATTAAAAATAAATAGCCTGATTTTTTTTCAACTATATATCTTAAGTCTGACAATAAATAAGATAGGAGATACGAAAGAGTACACATTAATAGGAGACATTAAATTGTACATGAAATCAAAATAGTTTCGTTCACTTTTCTATGAATTATTCTTTTTGAGTTTATTATTATTATTACAAATAGAAGAATGTACCAAAAATAATTATCAACAGATAGTTAGTTCATTTGATTACATGTTGAGCCCCACATAAGAGAAGGTTCCAACATATCCGCATAAATTTTGGATTATTGTCCATTAATCTATTGGAAAGTGAAAGGAAACAAAAATCAAATTACATTATGTATTGACCCTTTAAATTTGGGTTGAGTTTGAGGTTCCAAGATCGATCAAATTTTTTAGGTATTGTTTGGTAAGTTAGTAAAATGTCGCCGCTAATTTTTTTTAAGAGCAAAACTCTTGATTACCAAGTGTGTAATAGTAAAATGCTTTAAAGTATTTGAACGCCAGACATACTATTAAGCTAGAAAAAAAAACTTCAAACATTGGGTGAGCTAACTAAAAAAAGATTGAAACTGGAAACCATGTTCACCCTACTTTTATAATTTTTAGAGCAAAATAGATGGGAAACAAAATGAAAACTGGAATACAAAAGTAATTGACGTCTAAATAATGAAGATGAAAAAGAAATCAAGAAATTTAAGAACGGAAAGAAAATTAAATGAAGGAAACATAAAAAAAAGATTATGAAGAAAAAAAAGGAAAATCATTAAAGAGGAAAATATAAAAAAAGAAGGAAACCAGGGAAAAAACAATGGTTAAACTGAGATAAAAACTAAACTGACTATTATCAGTAATGACATGTATAGAAAGTAAAAGGAATACCCTCAAATTATAATTGAAGTATTCTAATAATTTTTACATAACATCATTTATATTTTATTATTTTATATAATAATATAGAAATAACGATAACTTTACAATAAACCATTAATTAGTTGGAAATGGATTCAATTGCGATCCACGTTGGACCGACGTCTGGTAGGTTTTTAAAACGTTGTGTTTTAATCGCATGAACCACGCGAGCACGTTCTCTATCTTGTCGAGTTTTTTGGCCATGGAATCCAAATCCCAATAAATTTCTCTCTTATATAGGGACCGTTTGTAGGAAGCTGGTAGAAGAGACTGGGTCACTTTTGACCTACCCACTCGTCGGAGAAGTGACGGCGGCGGCGGCGGCGGCGGCGGCGATGGAGTCGGCCCTTTTCTCCACCGTTCCCCTCCTCGCCTTCTCAAAAACCTTAAAACTCTCCCCGAAGCCCTTCATAGGCCGCCGGATTCCGCTCCCGCTTCCCCTCAATCCGGCGAGGTTGGCCGCCGGCGGACCCAGATGTTTCAAGAACCTCGACCCCCGGACGTCTAGGGAGCTCTCCTTCATCTCCTTCGCCGGTCACCTGCTCCAGGGCTCGCTTTCTCCTGCGCCTTCTGTGTCGCGCGGCAGCTTGGCGTGCATCTCCAGCTCCGCCGCCTTGTCTGGGACCGGCGGTGACGGCGGCGGCGACGGCATCAAAGGGGGCGACGGCGGGGGAGGTGGGGCGCCTGGAGGCGGTAACAATGAGGCGTCTTCTGTAGCCACGGAGAATGGGAACGCTGCTTCTCGCGCGTCGGATGTGATCATTCTTGACGTTGGGGTGAGTTTTTTTCACGATTTCTCTATTACATATCTATTTATTCCACGTCTCCAGTAAAATGGTTTCCTGATGGATTCAATCAGGGGATGTCTTGTGGAGGATGCGCTGCGAGCGTGAAACGAATTCTGGAAAGTCAAGTAAGAACTCAAGCCTTCATGATATGCTGTAGCTCTGACAACTGAATGCTATCCATTGTTCATAACACGAGTTTAAATCTGGATTACAAGAACTGTTTTCTTCATACAATTGAGTCCTATGAGATGTGCTCCAGCTCTGTCAAATGCAATTCACTTCTTCAGATAATGGTTGAAAGTGATTATAGAATTTGTGGATTTTGGTAGATGAGAAAAGAATACATTATAAGTTTCTGAAGTACCCCACCCTTCTTTTAAACAAGATTATAATGTTGATAATCCATGTTAAGGTTGTTGACTTAATTGTGGAATTCTGTTAATAAACTTCTGTCCATAAATTGTCATATTCAGTTCAGGTCGCTTGCTTTAACACAAAGTGGGGATGAATGATGCTAGAAACTAGTTACATATTGCATTAACTGGAAGTCGTATGTTGCAGTGGATATCATTCATCAATTAAAAAATTGGAATCTAAAGTGATAATTAAATCAATTCACCAACAAATGACATTAGAAAATAATTACGCATAGCATTTAGTTTCTAGGAACAGAGGAGGATTTTCTGTTATATTGCAGCTGAGAAAGCCCTACTGTATGTAGAAAGTGTCCAGTAAGATGTCACAAAGCTGGAAAAGATAAAAGGAGTCATTGAGTTTTTCACATTTCTTAATATTTTCATCATGAAATTAATTATCTCTGAAAATCTCGGTATGTGCATTTAAACTTGCACGTTCATGTATCTATATGCATGCAGGCTGGCAGACACAGACCAAGAACTCACATACCTGCTTTGCTTACTTTGTTACAGTTTTTTCTGCAATTATTAAGTTTTGTCATGTTCTGGTCACATCAAAATGTTTATATGATGCTTTTCCCAGAGATGATTGCTAGGGCGATATGATGCATTATTTTTTAAAATATGTTTGTCATGATTTTCAGTTTTATTACTTAAGCTTTGCAGTTTCTCATGATATTCTCGTTGTTCTAATTCAAGATTGAATCTTTTGGACATATAAGTAAAGTATCTGTGTATTAATATTTTCCCTTGCAACTTTCTGAGTTTTGTGGGTCTTCAGATCATTTGTGTTAAAATTATTCTCTTATTCTTCATCCCTCTCAGCCACAGGTGTATACAGCTAATGTTAATCTTGCAACTGAGACAGCGATTGTTTGGGCTGTGCAAGAAGTTAAAACTTCACAAAACTGGAAACAAGACCTAGGGGTTAAACTTGCTGGCCATTTGACCACTTGTGGATTTAAGTCCAGCCTTCGAGGTATATTTTTTCATGATAGGTTGTTAGGCATAAATCTCTGAATGTAAGTGGTCCCATATGAAGATATTGATTCAATGCTGTTTATTTAAAATTTTGACAGCAAATATTCTTTTGTTCCAAGATTTACACTTGATGGTACTATCAATATTTTAACTTAAGCTATACTGATGTGTTAATCATATATCTATAGTTTCAACCGTTGACTGAAATGAATTTTTTGGTTTGTTCAAGCATGAACACGTTTTTGGTTGATGAACTCTCATACATACCAGTATTATGCCAACTTTCTATAATCAATTTTCACTGGGCACATGCTTCCTCTTCTTTCTTCTCCCAAACTTTAACTGTCACTTGTATCATGCATGGCATAGTGCTTTCCGTGTTGTTAAAGCATTGCCCAGTACATTTGTTTATGCAAACAATTTTGTTCTAGTCATCTACTTGCCTTTTGTATGTTGTTACCAAGACTCCACATAGTTATCTGTATATGACAACTCTCATTCCATGTGGCTCTCTGTAGATTCTGCTAGAGACAGTTTATACAGAGTTCTCGAGAGAAAAATGGATGAAAAGGTTCTGAAGCTCAAAGAAAGTGGTAATGCATTTACTACATGACTATTACATACACATCCACCCCTTCCTGCTTGTACAAGTCCGTCTATTTTTTCTCTAAAAAAAAGTCTGTCTAATTTTCTAGATTCCATAATCTCACAGTTAATTGGTTTTTCCAGTATAATTGTTGGTTAATCAAATTATCATTTGTTTTGACTTGTTTGCAGGACGAGAGCTTGCTGTTTCATGGGCATTATGTGCTGTTTGCCTCATAGGGCATATCTCTCATTTTTTTGGAGCTAATGTCCCCTCCTGGATGCATGCATTGCATTCTACTAGTTTTCATTTGTCACTTTCCTTGTTCACATTTCTTGGTCCTGGGCGCAAACTTGTTTTTGATGGATTCAGAAGTTTGATCATGAGATCTCCTAACATGAACACTCTAGTGGGCTTAGGTGCTCTATCATCATTTGCAGTAAGCTGCATTGCGGCTTTAATGCCAAAACTGGTATGCAATGTTATTTCTGTGGATAAGTACTTTATATACATTAAATATCGTATATCACGTACATATACAATTATCTGGATATTGGTCATAATTTCTAACTCGAGTATTTTCTGTACAAGGCTATGCTTCCAAAACGAATTAGCCACTTGATTAAAGTGTATTGGAAACTTATGTAGTTTAGTTATTTCATTGTAAACAAAATGGAAGCATGCTAATGAATTTCATATCATGTTTGGTGACACTGGTATAAAAATACCTTTAACATACTGATGAAACTAAAGAAGCACATGTTGGCATGATGCTGTTGTGTGATGCTCTGTTGCATGAATAGACATTGCCAGTAAGATCTTTTACAACATTCCACTTCAAGGCATGTTATCCTCGAACTTAATGGTATATTTGGATAGACCCTCATTAAGGGGAAGGGAGGGGAAAGAGAGGGAAGGAAAATAAAGGGAAGGGGAAGGGGGAAGGGAAGTGAGGGTAATGAGTGAAAAAATGTTAACCTTGTTTGGATGGATGTTAACCCTTAGGGTGTGTTTGGTTGATGGAATATAATATTCCTTGGAATCACAACATTCCATGGAATCATATTCCTACAAATCTAATATTGCCACGTTTGGTTCGAGGTCGGAACCAATTTAAACTAAATTTTCTTTTATAATTTATATGAAAATAGTGAACTTTAGAGAAAAATATGAGAATTATGTAAGAGAGAGTGAAAAAAATGAGATACTAGAGGGGGAGAAAATAAAAAAAATTAAGGAGAAAGAAAGTTATGATATTAAAGAAAAGATAAGTTAAAGATTATAGAAGAGAGAAAGTAAGTATATTAGAAAAAAAATTAAGGACAAAAAGTTATGAAATTATATTATAGGAGAGAGAAAAAAAATATATTAGAGGAGCGAAAAACTATGATATTATAGGAGAGAGAAAATGATAAAATTGGAGGAAAATGAAAGTTATGAGATTAGATTATAGGAGAGAGGAAGTAAGGTATTACATGGGAGAGAGTGAGATATTAGATGAGAGAGAAAGTATGATATTATATTTGAAAAAATATGAGAAAATTAAAGATGAGAAAAAATTATGAAATTATATTATAGGAGAGAGAAAGTGTGATAT
>LTAE01000040.1:50572-101186 GCA_001647135.1 Pontederia paniculata
GAGAAGAGAAAGCTATGAGATTATATTATAGGAGAGAGACCATGAGATAAATGGATGAGAGAAAAATTGAAATATTATAGGAGAGAGAAAATGGGATATTACAAAAGAGAAAAAATGAGAAAATTAAAGGAGAGAGAAAGTTATGGGATTATATTATAGGAGAGAGGAACTGAGATATTACATGAGAGCGAAAATGAGAAAAATTGAGAGAGAAAGTGAAATATTATAGAAGAGCGAAAGTGAGACATTACTTTAAAAAAAATGAGAAAAATGGAGGAGAGAGAAAGCGAAATACTATATGAGAGAGAAAGTAGGATATTAGAAAAAACAAAAAAATGAAAATATTGGATGAGAGAGAAAGTTATGAGATTAGATTATGAGAAGAGAAAGTGAGTTATTAAAGGGGAGAGAAAATTAAATATTATATGAGAGAGAAAATGATGAAAAAAAAATTAAAGGAGAGAGAATGTCATAATATTAAAAAAAGAAAAGAGAGAGATTATAGGCGAGAAAATATCGATATTAGAAGAGAGAGAAAGTGAAAAGTTCATACAATTTATTTTAGAGGTGAGATAACTTTTAAAAAAAATAAGATTATAATTTGTAATACATGGTAATCTAAAGATTACCACACTTTTTAGAAGGAATGAGATTCCTTTTATTTGATGGAATATCATTCCAAGAGGAATGTATGATTCCCAAATAGATTACCAAGTTACTCAATCCAAACATAGGAATATAACATTCCTATATACATTCCAAGGAATCTTGCAAAGATAGCTCCAACCAAACACACCCTAAGGGGAATGGAGGGTAAAGGGAGTGAAAATGAGGGAATTTCACTAATTTTTAAAAATTAAAAAAATCAGTTTAATTTTTTCCCCTCCTCTACACCCCAAATTGGGGTTCAAAGGAAATTGAACAAATGGAGGGGAATGGAGGATAATCCTCCCCTCTCTTAAAACTCAATCCAAACAGGGAGAAATTTTTTTTCCTTCCCCTTCCCCTCTTTCCCTTCCTCTACCCTCCATCCAAACAAGCCATAAGTATCAGTTGCTCAACTTTTAATTGTTTTAGTTTAAAGTATTCTAGTTGCTTAGCTGATTTTTTTTCTTTTTGACACTGGAAAAGCTTGCTAAATGCTAATTGTATTGCAAGATTCAGATCTCTTTGATAGTTTTGTCAAGTTGAGACGAGATTTGTGCAAACAATTAAACCCATGATGTATCTGCTTCTGTAATTCCCATAGGAAGGTGAATATCTATTAAGATAGTTTTATCAAGTTGAGACGACAATTTGTGTAAACAATTATATCCATGATGTATCTGCTTCTGTACTTCCCTAGGAAGATGAATATCTATAAGAATGTCCTGGCTCATCATTCACTTAATAAGTGCCAGATTATCAGTGAATATATATTGTCAGGATATGTATAACTATGGAGGAGTAACTTGCCTTTATTACAATTTGTATGAAACCTGTAAGCCTTCACTTATTTTTTATGACTAACTAAAGTGTAATTATCCGCTTACTGAATTATGACCAATTTATTTGCTTGTACATTATTAGGGGTGGAAGACATTCTTTGAGGAACCAGTAATGCTTATTGCATTTGTTCTGTTGGGGAAGAATCTTGAACAGAGAGCCAAGCTAAAAGCCACGAGTGACATGACCGGACTAATGAGTATTCTCCCAACAAAAGCAAGGCTCCTTGTAAATAATGATGTTGAACAAGCGCCCTCGCTTCTTGAGGTTCCATGTAGTAGCCTCTCCATTGGAGATCAAATTGTGGTGCTACCAGGAGTAACTTTTCTTCCATTCCAACTTGTTGTTATCCATGCAATTTTCTTTCAGTAGTCTTATTATCTGCTTCGTAAGGAAAAATGACTGAAGGGATCAAACATAGCAAACTTTCTTTTTTGGATTATTTCCTCTAACACCTCCTACACTATAATTTTTTCTGCATCTAACTCTAAACTATAAATTTATAAACTTTAATCCCTCAACTTATTTCAAATTGTCAATCAAATCCTCCGTCAAATTTCACTTAAACTTTGTTAAATTTATTTTTTAATAATTATAAAATATCATTTTTACCCTTTCATTTTAACTATAAGAAAAATATTAAAAACAATTAAACAACGACAACATGATCAAGATCCCTATATAGTTATTTAAAAAATAATTATTAAATATTATTTGTACCCTTTGTTTTTTTTAAAATTATTGTATTAAGGAAGTAAGGGTGTAAAAATGATATTTCGTCATTATTAGAATATTAATATGGCAAAATCTTCAATGGAATTTGATGGAAGGATTTGACTGACAAATTAGTATAAGTTTAAGAACTAAAATTTGTAAATTTATAGTTTACTATTAGATACGGAAAAAGCTATAGTTGGATGGGTGTTAGAGGAAATAACCCTTCTTTATTCAGGAAAATCTTTTGATTCCTAACCTACGTATGTGTCTCTGCTTGCATTTGATAGAAGTTCAGGCTCTCTGATTTATAGTCACTAAAATTATGCTATGCTGGACTTCTTGATATGTGTAATAAAATAAACTTCTTTTTAAATAGATGATATTCAAATGTTTTCCTTCTGTTGCTTACTTGATTCTTGGAAAATATTTCTGGTTAGGACCGTATCCCGGCAGATGGAACTATCAAAGCTGGAAGAAGCACAGTTGATGAATCAAGTTTCACTGGGGAACCCATGCCAGTTGTAAAACTACCTGGGGTATATTTTGTTTTCCTCTTTTTTGGATGTTGGTTCTATGTTGTCATACTTTCTGTATTAGTTTTGGTTGTGCTATAGCCTTTCCTTCTTGCTCTATATTACATGATTTTGATATAATGTAGATTTTTTCTACGTAGGCTGAAGTGTCGGCAGGAAGCATCAACTTAAACGGCACACTCACAATTGAAGTTAAAAGACCAGGAGGGGAAACTGCCATGGGCGACATAGTCCGCTTAGTAGAAGATGCTCAGACAAGGCAAGCTCCCGTGCAACGTCTAGCTGATAAGGTACACATCTGTTGAATATCCTAGTTACTGAAAGTCATGTTCTACATCATTCCTTACTCAGATTTAAACTCCAATGCGTGGTTATGACTTATGACCACTTAAAACACTTTTGTCATAATACATTGGTTTATCAGCTGCTTTTTAGCCATTATAGCCAAATTTTAAAGGCAATGCCATGAATATGGTTGAAGTACATGTTCCATTCTTGTAGTATTTTGCTTGCATTAGCATTTAGTATTCCAGTTCATTTCTGCAACATTGATTTTGGAATTGATGTATTAAGAGCGAATGCAAAGGCTTCACAGCACTTGTCAGACTCACTGCATTTTTGCAACTCACGTTAACCATGGGTACAAGATGTTCTTCTTTAGGAAAGAAGGATATGACGATTCAAGGTCAAAAGTCAGCCAATTTCTTGACATCAATTAATGAAATGAATACAGGGTATTACATAATGGCTAGTCAAGAAAGGTACTACAGAATAACCCTCTTACAAGATTGTTGTCCCATTCCCGAAGGAAAGCTTTGGCTTGACACATAATGTTTTCTATGTTAGATAACCCCCTAATAAATTGTCATGCGAATACTAAAGCTGTGTGAACAAGCAATGCCCATGCTTAAAGAATTTGTTCTGTTTAATGCTTTTAAATGCAATCACGTGACTCTTTTTTTTATAAATTTGATGTAATTTCAACTTCAGTAAATAAATGCCATTAAGCTGACCTGTCACAGAGATTAGGATACAAAAGAACAGTTGCCAAGGATTCTTACAAAGATGTAGCAGAAGTGTATAGTATCATTCCAAGTTTTAATGCTAGAAAAATTGAAATATCATGTTATTGGCATGCATGTTGGCGAAACGTGTTGCTACATCAGTTCAAGTTAGCCAAAAAATTATCAGTGCGTCCATGTTTTTACCCTTACATTTGCTATAATATTTGACTTTCCTTTGTTATTGGAAGAACAATATTATTGAATTGTGCGATTTTGGCAGCATGTAAAGTAGACTAACAGCTATGTAGATTGAGAATCTTCCACAAAAAAGTCTAGAAAGCCAATTGCCTTCTGTCTTGTTTTTTGGATTTGTTTCAGAGGATGAAGTTGTTCATTTCTGCTATGCATCTTATTAGCAAGGATAAGATTGTCGATAAATGTTCCATTGTCTTTCATGAGCATCTCATTGACAGGATATCTGATATCATTTGCATATCATTGATCTTGAGCTCGTGCATGCATTGTGGACATTAAAAATGCCTATTGATAGCTAAGGTTCGCATTGCTCGGTAAAAGCAAAAAAAGTGGAAAAGATTCAATGAGATTTAATTGATAAAAGAGATTTTCCTCAAGAAAAAAGGGAGAAAGGAAATAACATATCCATGAAAGCCTATAACAGTTTAGAAATCTTCTATCATGGTAAGTTTCTGTGAATTTGATATGCACATTTCTTGTCCTAAAAGTTCATATACTGGTTTTCTCTAGTTATTTGTCAGAATAAGAATGCAAGAGTAGATAGGATATTCGACTTTTCTTAAGGGCATAGTAATATTCCCTTGATACCAATGAGAAGTTCCCAAAGGGGACCATACATCTCTCAAGGGTAAAACCTCATTATTTTGGAGTTTTTTCTTATAGGGGTTGCATCTCCAATGCAATATATATCCAACCTGGAATCACCATTTCTTATTATTCTCATGTGGCAATCTAATTTATCAGTGTGCAACCTTTTTAAGCAATATTAGAGTTTCAATCTCAAATAACAGGTTGCTGGGCATTTCACTTATGGAGTTATGGCATTATCTGCTGCTACTTTCACATTCTGGAGTTTGTTTGGTGCTCAAATTGTTCCTGCTGCATTGAGGCATGCCAGTTCAGTTTCGTTGGCATTACAGCTCTCCTGTAGTGTTCTGGTAAAGGATACACACTGTAACACACATTATAATTTTCCACCTTTCTCTTTTTAAGAACTGGTATTTGTTTCTCTCTCTCAAAAAAAAAAGAACTGGTATTTGTTTTTGTATGCCATTTTATCCATTTTCAAGAGCTTAATTGCATGCTAGTGTCATCCTCATTAATTAATATAAATGGACGGCTACTGTAAGTTGTAGTCATCCTTCCTTTCCCTAAAAAAAAATTGCATGCTGGTGTCCAAACACTTTACCAAAAGTTTAGGAATGGTTTGGATGTAGTTTTGTTATCAATAATAGCAGGTCAGGAATGCCTGCAAGCATTATGATATGGGTGTATAACTTATGTGTGTCTATTCATGCAGTTAAGTTATCGAAGTTTGAAAAAATAGCTTAAGTTATCGAAGTTTGAAAAAAAAATAGCAACTTAATGTTTCCTGGACATTTGAGGAGTGGATTTGTGTGGGTGATATTTCATATTAAAGTAATACTTATCTTTTGTCAGACAAGCAGAAGAATATAAGAAATACATGATGGTTGGCCTTCTTTGTCATTATCTTCTCTTGCATTTGATAGATTTTCTTATACTGCTCACTTACCAAGAAGTTGAAGAAAATTTAAGAACGAATAGTTCTACCTTGCTCCCTATTAAGAATAGAATTCACAAGAGCTTAGAAGAGTAACCTTGTCTTTTGTCAGAAGCATAATGTATTTTTCTGAAGATAGTATTGCTTTAGAAAATCTCCATGCTATATATATTATTTTTCCTAAACATCAAAATGTTTCTGTTTTTACTGCTCCTCTAGATATGTAATATTCTTTAAGAGACCGTGAAAGAGAATGTGGAAACATACAAGTATTGCAGAAAAATGAGATAACACAAATGTTTGAGAGAAAGAACTTGCTGAGTAGAGTGATTTTTCTGGTTCAGTATATTTCACTTTTGCATAATTTCTGATGTGATAAGATAGGGGATTCTGTTCTGAGGCCATAAATATACCCTGGAAGAATAATAACTAAATGCTCTTTTGAAGACTAGGTATGGTTTCAGGAAACCTTGCACTAAATAAATCCGAATAGAGCTTGTCATATTGGCATATGATTAATAGAACTATATATGGATGGATGATGGAGGAGATCCGTAGGTTGACTATTTGTGGACCTTTGACGGTACAAAATCTAAAATGCTTGGTCTCATAAGATGAGTCTATCAAACATGCTTGTTGTCCTAGTGTTAAATATCAGATTGGTCATGGAGCTCAGGTACTGATACAATCGAGGACAACAACAACAACAAAGTCTTATCCCACTAGGTGGGGTCGGCTGATACAATCGAGGAATCTGGAAAAAATATGTATCCATCAAATTGAGTGAGAATAGTCGTTCTGTCCCTTTATGTTCACTATGGGATTGAAAACGCTTCAGGATCTCTACGGGTGTTATGCGTTACATGTTTTCTCTTGATACTTTCATGGCCCTTAGATATTTGCAGCAGAGTGAACTTCTGAAATTTAGGGAACAATATGCATTTCAAACTTTATAATTTTTATGTTACTTCATATACTGGAGAGTGAGCCTTGGTACAAACTTGCTCCTTTGGTGACCAACGGGTCATGACTCTGGGTGACAGAAACAGGTGCTTTGCAAAAGCAAGGGGAAGCCTACACATGTATCCTCACTCCTTCCCCCTATCCCCTTTAGTTCGGAAGTGCTTAGCACATTGGATTTGCTATCTTATATTGTTCCACATATGTTCCCTATCTGTAATCAATCTATTTTTCAGGTTGTTGCATGCCCATGTGCACTCGGGTTGGCCACTCCTACAGCTGTACTGGTATGACTTAAAGATGAAACCATTTTACGTTGTTTGAATAATAAAAATGCATCAGTTTGCTTATCAAACGCTCAGTTGGATTTTTAGGTAGGAACCTCATTAGGGGCAACGAGAGGATTGCTTTTGCGTGGTGGAGACGTATTGGAAAAGTTTGCAGGTATCAATACAGTTGTGTTCGACAAAACAGGAACTTTGACTATTGGAAAGCCTGTTGTGACTAAGGTTATGATTTCTCAAGTTGCAGAAGATGATACAAAGTTGAGTAGTGATTCATTCTCTGTGTTGAATATCTTCATGTCACTGTTTATGATGTGTTCCAGTTCTTGAATTCCAGCTCCATCGTTTAACATAATAGTAGTAAATTTGGCTCGATCACAATATATGTTAAATACTGCTTTTACTTATAAATGAATCATGATGCTTCATATGCATCTTTAATAAAAAAATATTTTAATTGACAAAAGCATACTGAATGTACAGAAAGCTTAGCATGCGCGAAGCTGATATTTTGAGGTTAGCTGCTGGAGTGGAATCAAATACAAATCATCCTATTGGAAAAGCAATTACTGAAGCAGCTCGTTTTGCTGATTGCAACAATGCAAAGGTAATTGCAAGTTTGCTTGAAAGAATAATTATTGCTTGTTGCGACACACTTTGTCCTCTTTGAAGTATCCAGCTTGATTGGGCCTTCCCCAGTGAGGTACAAGTTCAGTATCAAGAATGCATACATGTCTATATCTTTTTACTATGGATTGATACATGGAGGAATTGTCGTAACGTGCATTCTGCTGGCCATATGATTAGAAGAGACAGACTGAGCACTTAGTTTTTGAGGGTCACTCTTCCCTGTTTCCTCCCTGATTAATTTTATACATGAAAGAGAGCATCGACAGGTTCCAGTGGTTCAGAGCCTAGTGATGTTTCTTCATCTATGTTGCCATAAATGTCCATATCATGCTATGTGACGAGTGAATGGTACATCCTGCATGACATCTGCTGCCAGTAAAGCTTAAATTCCTCGGTTTTGTTTTGATATTATGTATTTATATATACTCTGCTTCTAACCGCATGTTAAAGAATCATATCTTTTAATATTGATTTGTCCTCTTCTATTTAGCTACCGACAAAGGATCGGTCTGCAGCTCTAACTTTCTTCTCATGTTATTTTGTGGCAGGCAGCAGATGGGTCATTTATTGAAGAGCCTGGATCTGGTGCAATGGCAATCGTTGACCAAAAGAAGGTTACTGTTGGGACATTAAGCTGGCTCAGAAGGTAGTTGGCAAAAGTTGTAGCCTTTTTACAACTGTTACCTCACTATGTATCTTACAGTAGTTATATGTTCCATTTATAAATCTTTCAAGTTATAACAATTGCACTGCCGTTATCAATAACATCTTATCTGAGAATGGCTATCCTTTCCTGATGTTGCATGTGATTGCCAATACCCTTTATCCAACATTAAAGAGCTCTTCTTCATAAAAAAATATTAAAGAACTTTTCTGTAGATAAAATGTTAAATTGATATCACTTTAGCCTCTTTCTTGTCTTAAGAGCTTAGCACGATATCCCATGGTAAAACTTAAAAAGAAATTCTTTTAACTTTTATAATTTTTCTGACACCACTCATTTTGGTAGGTTTATCTGTATATTTGCAGGAATGGAGTTCTTGGTAATCCATTTCCAGACGCAGAGCTTGATAATCAGTCTTTCGTATATGTAGGAGTAGATAATGATTTAGCTGGCCTAATTTATTTCCAAGATAAAATCAGGGAAGATGCCTATGAGGTTGTAGAGACATTGTCTAAACAAGGTTTAGACATATATATGTTATCTGGAGACAAGAAACATACTGCTGAATATGTTGCTTCTATGGTTGGTATCTCCAAGAATAAGGTATGATTTCGGAAACTCAAAGAAGAGCTGATAAATTTTTCTACAAAAGTTTGAAACTGAAAAGTAAATAATTTCCAACTTGTCCCCTAACCATTATATTCGCAGATGCATGCAAATTGACTAAGCAGTTAGTTGAGCCTCCCAGATTTTATTGGTGCTGAAATCTGGAGTGCACGCACGCACACACAGGCACACGCACACACGCACACACACACAAACACATTTGTCAGGCTTGTTAGTTAATTTTAGTGTTTATTGTCGTGAAATATGGAGAAACACGTTGGAGTCAAAGGGTTTCCGTTTAAGTAGGAATAAGACAGAGTATATGCATTGCAATTTCACGAATAAACAATTTAGAGGCGATTTGAAAGTTAGGTTAGGAGATGATATAATTTCTCAAGTGACAAAGTTTAAATATTAAGGATCAATTATAAGACAAGATGGGGAGATTGATGATGATGTTAACCATAAAATTCAAGCTGGTTGGTGTAAGTGGAGGAAGGCTACTGGAGTCCTTTGTGATAGGAAAGTACCCAATAAGGTTAAAGAGAAATTCTACCGCACTGCTATAAGACCAGCAATGTTATATGGTAGTGAATGTTGGGTTATGAAGGGACAAAATGAACATAAAGTGGGGGTAGCTGAAATGAGGATGTTGAGATGGATGTGTGGCCATACTAGAAATGATAAGATTATGAATGACCATATACGTGAANGAATGTTGGGTTATGAAGGGACAAAATGAACATAAAGTGGGGGTAGCTGAAATGAGGATGTTGAGATGGATGTGTGGCCATACTAGAAATGATAAGATTATGAATGACCATATACGTGAACGAGTCAGAGTGATCCCTATTAGCGAGAAGATGGTAGAGAATTGTTTGAGGTAGTTTGATCATGTTCAGAGAAGGCCATTAGATGCGCCAGTAAGGAGGGTAGAGCAAACAATCTGGAGTCCAATTAAAAGAGGGAGAGGGAGACCAAGACGAACACTTGGCGAGCTAATAGAACGAGATCTATTAGCGAGTAATATACCTAAAAATTTGGTTACTGATAGAGCGCAATGACGTCGTATGATCCATGTAGCCGACCCCACCTAGTGGGATAAGACTTTGTTGTTGTTGTTGTTGACGTGAATAAATTCTACTGTTGTCAGAGCATAAATGACTTCTGGCACTTTATAAATTTTTCTGTTTGAAAGTTATGAATTGCTGTTGCAATACTTATGGATGGCGTATGTGTGGCCGGAACACCATCCTGCAGTTGGTGTAGAATGCGCCACACACCTTGCTGATAATTGGCACACTCCAGAGTGTACCTTTTCTCTGAAACTATAAAAGGTCATTGGTCCCCCAACACTATTGCCCTGTCAAAAACTAAAAGAACACAAGAAAAAAACTAGAATGGACAGCTATCCCATGGGCACTTGGTCTTGCCGGAGAGAAATTGTTCCCTCTTATCACTGAGGAAAATCATTTACACTGCTAGAAGAGAAGAAAAAAAAAGCATAAATAGGGAAGTCATTTTTTGTTGCAGCAGTGAGGGAGATCGGCTCTTGTACATCCAGAGGTGTCTTTTGGGATAAACGGACATAAATGGAGGAAATGAAAGGTAAAGCCAGTGTAATAGAAAAGATTAGGAAACAACATGCTTTGTGTTTTTGGCTGTTGGTTACATTCAAGCGAAAGGGTAAGGAGAGGGGAGGAAGGGGGAGGATAAGTGATGTAGAAAAAAGAAGCTTGCCTCCTTCCTTATACTCATTAGTCTTTTAGTATTGTGAGCCTTAGGGCTGAGCATGACCCGGTCATCCCGGCCCGATCCGACCCGGATTTTCGGGAATATTCTCGGTCCGAAACATAACCGGGTCGGGACCGGGTCTAGGTTTAAGAAACCCGAATTTGTTCCCGACCCGGTTTTCTTATATTATAATATATAAGTATATTATAAAATATATATTTATGTAATATTTATATATTATATTATATTTTTTAAAAGATAGATATAACATATAAACGGATTTTATCACTAATGCATAATGAAGAAGAGAGTTTATAGTTATAAATAATTAATATTAATCAATTTTCAATTTTTAATTTTAATTTTATATAATAAAAATAATAAAATCGGGTCAAAAGAGAGAGAGAGAGGGAGAGAGAGAGAGAGAGTTAAAAAACAAAAGAAAAGAGACTGATCAGTTCTTATCCTTGTGAAAAAAGAGAAAAAATGAAACTTTTCTTTTGCTATGTCAAGCAAAAGTCCCAGTATTTATGGTCCTAGTTGTTCATCCTACTTTAAGATGCATCATCCTTCCTCATTGCAACCCCTAGAGGGTCACAGTCACAAGTGTGATCTTCTATACAAGGTTGTCAAGATCGGGATCTTACCTAGGATCGGGAGGGGGTGATAAGATCGAAGATCGATAGATCGGATCGAGAATCGTAAGATTTTACCTATAAATAAAAAAAATATTTTTAAAATAAATATGTATTAAAATATACATATATCCAATTATTTGTTAAACATATCTTAATATTTTTTTTACATTTGTTTAATTTTTCACTTTAAAAACTTTATATGCTAAAAATATTTTTTTATAAGTATAATTAATATATTGTGATGATAATTTATGTTTTGTAAAGAAATATATATATCCAGTCATTTTTAGTATTCTTTAAATTATTTTGTCATTTATTATTTTCTACTTTTTATGCTTTAAAAAACATTTTTAAAAATACAATGTAATATATTATCATCATAACATTTATCTTTTTAAAAGAGAGTATGAAAAGAAAAAAGAAATTATTTAAACTAATATAATAGGATCGGTAGGATCTTACGATCTTATCGATCCTACGATCTTACCGATCCTACGAATTCGATCCTTTAATTAAGAGCGAGATCGACGACT
Source organism: Pontederia paniculata (assembly GCA_001647135.1). Classification (NCBI taxonomy): domain Eukaryota; kingdom Viridiplantae; phylum Streptophyta; class Magnoliopsida; order Commelinales; family Pontederiaceae; genus Pontederia; species Pontederia paniculata. The sequence goes on from LTAE01000040.1 coordinate 62,138, forward strand.
CATGGTCAGTATGATCTTACGATCAAGCTCGCGATCTTGGCAACCATGCTTCTATATATTAAACTTGAGATCATTAACCAACATTAAATTCCTTTCCAAGTTATCAACCGTTTCCTCATGGTTCGGTTCCTTACTCCATGCCACCCCCATTAGGTTATGGTGCTTATGCTCCATACTATATTCCACCTTCTTATCCTTACCTTACTCCTTATGGTTGTGCACCTTACCACAGACCTTATTATCCACTTGGATTGCCTTCACTGATCTCTCAGCTTGACTATCTAAGCCCTTTATCCGTGTCATCTTCATACAATCTTTCCCCCGATTTGTTAGGACATGCCACTTCTTCACATCTACCTATTGATTCCCCTTCTCCACAAAATCATAGTTCTTATTTGAAAGATGTTGACCCATGCTTTGATGGTCATCTTGATTCTCTAGTTCCTTTGATAGTCAAGTCAGATGCTATTGCCGTCCCTCTTGTGAAGACGATTGTTTTTTAACTCGTTGATTCTTCTATTGTTGAGTCGTCAATTGTTCTCAAGAATAGTGATCCTATATTAGAATCCGCTACTACTGACACACATCTTTTATCAAATCTTACAATTTTTTGTTCTTTAATTATTTCTTTACAGGATGATAAATCGAAGCACACAACTTCATATTCTGACATCAGTGTTTATAAAGAGACTTTCTAGTGCCTCCTATGAGAAGAATTATTTTAATGATCCGCTTAGTTAATATTCCAACGTTCTAGCTTCGGCATTCTCGTCAACATTTCATCCGTTGGATCAATCATTCCCCCCTGTTGCTACTGTTTGGATTATTAAAGCTGACTTCCGACATCTTAATGTTGTCCTATTGCACTTGTATCGTTTTGCAACTTGTCGGAGTCGAGTTTTTCTCAGTCAGAAAGAATTAATGTAGAAGAAAGAAGTTCATGTGCCTTCTGCCCTATAGTACTTGGTCTTTAGTATTGTGGGTCTTTAGCCCATTAGTTTAGTTTAGGCCTTTTGATTAGTTTTCCTTTTGATTAGATTTTCTTTTATTAAGTTTCCATGTTATGATTTTATGAGTGTTTGAAACTATAAACCCATATGGTTGTATTAGGACTAATGCTTGGATGAATAAAATTTTTGCTTAGTTTATTTCTCTCGTAAGCAGGTAATTTAGTTTAGGGTTAGGGTTAATCTTCATCAGGGAGGCAGAGCAAGTTTGCCAGTGTTGAAGGAAAGGATCTTTTTTAAGGAAGGAGAGAGGATCTGCAGATGTTGTTTAGACACAATCAAAGAAGGGATGAAAATGAGAGTAAAAGATCCATGAAATGGAAAAACCATGCTTTGTGCTTTTGGCTGTTAGATCCATTGAGGGAGGTAAGGAGGATTCAGGGAAGGACAGAGCAGGTTTCCTATTGTTGAGGAGAGATCCTGCATCTTCCCTTCATTTCTTTGGGAGGAGAGTGTTTTTCTTCTCTTTTTATTTTTTCCCCTCCTGAGAAGCGAAGAAATTCTCCCTCTCTTCTACTGAGGAGTCATATTCAGTGCCCAAATCAAGGGGAAGCCTGAAAGAGTTAAAAAGGGGGCTTTTTCTTATCACCATATTAGTCCAAAATCTGCTGATATAGCTTCAAAATGGCCTCGTCTCAGGGATATGTGAAAAATAATATGTGTATTATTGCGGTTTCATAGGCCAAAACAACAATGAACATAAACCCACATCATGCATATCTTTGATCATATGAGCATGCTTATTGAAACTTCATTAAACACGATCTATTAAAAGCCTTCCACATTATTCTATGAACCTGTTATCAACATTTTCTTATTTCATTGTAAATATTAAATATCCTAAATTTCTAGCACTATTTTTTACATGCATAATGAGATCAAAGAAATATATAAGCATTGTCATCGATAACTCATATTTTTTTAGAAGAGGATTAATTACACATAATGGTGTTCTATAATCAAATAATTTGACATGATCTTTAAAGAGCAGCATGTCATTCTGTTCATGTCATCACTTTTTCCTAGGAACTTGTCATAGTGCAATATCTGGCCAAGTTGTTCATTTGATATGAGTTTCCCACTTTATTTTCTCAAGCTTCTTACAATTCTACCTGAGAAGAAATGGGATACTTCATCTGTTTTTTCTTTAAAATATATATGATTTTCCGAGCACATCAAATGACTTTTGTGCACTTTGTTGTGTGCAGGTGCTTTCTGAAGTTAAACCTGAAGAGAAGAAGAAGTTCATTTCTGACCTCAAAACAGATCGAAAGAAAGTTGCCATGGTTGGTGATGGAATCAATGATGCAGCTGCATTGGCTTCAGCAGACGTTGGGATTGCAATGGGTGAAGGTGTTGGGGCTGCAAGTGATGTTTCATCAGTTGTGCTTCTGCACAACAGATTATCACAGGTACAACATGTGTTATTCATATTCTTGACTGATTTGTCTTTGATTTATTTTAGATCTGTGATCATTCTTGCTATTGAATGATATCAAATTGCATATGAAACTGAAGTCCTTTATCTGTGCAATCTCTCTCTATCACCTCATCTGTTAATCGGTTGTGTTGCTTCAATTACCTACGGTAGTTAGAGATTTTGTGATTCTGAGCATAAGTTTTTAAGGGGTATTTTGAGCACATTCTTAATTGCAAAAGAGTTTATTCTTTATACTCTTTTGCAGTTAACATCATATAGACTCGTTAGCTTCAGCCTCTTCTACTCACCGAAAAATAAATTATATACTTGTTGGACCTATTTGGTTGACTGGAGATTATTATCTTTTCTGGTTAGATGCATGTAACTTCCTTATATTACTTGTCAAAATTGTAAGTTTAAACAAGTTATTGTTGAATACATTGAGATCATAATCCTTTGTTATTAAGCTTTTCTTTTCATTTCTTTTAAATTTCGAAGATCATGTGAACCTCTCATCATTTCCTTTTCCCATATTTTTCTTTATCAATTGCATATTGAGTAATTACACTTTTTTTCTTTTTCCTGTCATTGGTATCTCTTTGCTTAGGGTTAAGGCTCCATTTATGTTGCTGAACATAAGTATTAAAAGAAAATGAATTTTGGGAAACGGATTTTGTAAGAAAGTATTTTGTTTTCCATGTTTGGTTTTGAATGAAAACATATGTGAACAAAATGAATTATTATTTTGTGTTGTTTATGACGCAAGGAGGGAAAATGTTTCTTTTGAAGAGAGAAATATTTTTCCTCAAAGTTGTATGCAACTTTTTACCAATATGTGGACCGCAGAACATTGACCTGTGCACTCTGGAGGCCTTCTGGTTCTGGTGTACTTTCTTCATAGCTCATTGCGTACATTTGACCACCTGCTTAAGGCCATAATCTATTATAATGGCAGCTTTGTTAACATCATGGCTCCTGGCAGTGCAATAGGGCCCTTTTGGAGGGGTTTGGGGGGAGGGAGGGGAGGGGATTTTAGAGAATATTGTTTATGATCTCTCTTTTTTGACTCGAGGTAGGGGAGATTTCTGAACCCTTTTTGTTCCTACTTTTGCACTCTTGTTCCTTTATGTATACTTATATGTTTCCCTGCATATTAATAGATGTGGATGACTAATTTATCTAATGACTAGGTAACCTATCTAGCCATCCTTTTTCCCTTCTAAAAAAGATGAAAGAAAAAAGCTAAAAGATATTTTTCAAAGAAGTTTGTTTCCAAAGACAAAATTAGCCTAAGATATCTCTTATTTCTCAAGAAAAGTCGGTAAGATTTATGGTATCAATGAGATTGATACTCTAGAACATATTTTTTTGACCCTGTAAGTAGATGAACCACCAGCCTCAAGCTGGTTCTAGAAGTTTTTTTTTCCAAAGACTTTTAATTATTCCTTTCTAACAAGAAATAGAATTTTTAACCAGAAATTGATTTTTGTTTGTAGGATACCTATCTACAACTTTTCAAAACTTAAGCATTTAAAACACAGACCAAAAGGATTCAATGTGAAAATAATTGACAATATGACCGTACTACACCCTTTTTCAGTGTCCAATTTCGTAGTCACTTTGAGCGTGAAGCAGTTTTGCAAATCTCTTTATACATAGTGCTGCACTTACATAGCTTAATTTTGTATTACTAAACTGTAGCACAATGAGTTGCATCTTTCAACAGGTAGCCAGATCATGCCCCTGATAGTTTGTTCTAGCTGCCCACGTTTACATTTCGAAACTCAGAATGGTGTAATTGTATTCATGCCTCTCAGCTCATTAATTAATCACATTCAATATTTTCTTTCATACTTAAGAATTCTTATAACTCCTTTAATTTGTTGATCAAATTCATCTATTCAAATGACCTTCTGGCAGCCATGGGCATTTCACATATTTAAGGATGATCTAGCTGAGGTCTTGTAGATGGTTACAACAGGACCAGTTAAAGAAATGAATGTTCTAGTTTGGACAATGTTCTCAGGGATGTTTTTGTGCTTGCATTTGATGTTAATGAAATATATGCTCAAATCAAGAGAAGAAATGGGCAGCTGGAACCGAGCTCAAGTTTCATTTTCTCTTGCAGTAAATTTTTTTCTTTGTTTTTAACCATTCATTATTTCACCAACCAAATTTAATGAACTGGTGCAGCTAACCGATGCCTTGGATTTAAGCAAACTGACAATGAAGACTGTGAAGCAAAACCTATGGTGGGCATTTGCATATAATATTGTAAGTTCAACCGTGTTACCTTTTGGTTTTTCATTATTTATTATACCAATTGGAATAAAGAAAGTTTATCAAACAAATATCCCACATTTTCTAAACAATATGTCCAAGAAAGTTTTGCATGTAAAAAGAAATTCAGTATGTATTAACATTTATTTGTTGGATCAGAATGGCAGATAATTTGGTTGCTGAGAGAATCCTAAAGTGTAAGTTAAAGCTAAAGGAAACAGACATATAACTCTTAGAATTTTGATTAAAAATGATTTTCTGTATGTATACATGTTTATTTGTTGGAGTAGAGTGCAAGGTAAAGCTAAACCAAACAGAGCTCCAACTCTTAGAAACTTGATTAAATGCTGTAGCAGGGGCTATTTCCAATAGCATGCTAGATAGCATAACAAGCGCCTAGAGAACTTTTGGACCCTTGCTCTACAAATTGCTGGTTTCATTGTCTCTGTTTGTTGTTCTTTTGAACTTAAACAAGTGGGTAAGTGTGCCATTAATTTATTCTCTGCATCACCACTTCTGGTTTTTGTATCGGGAATGGCAGGTTGGTTCACTATTTTGATGTGAAATGTAAATCATGGATCACCACTACTCAAAATATAGATGTCTAGATCTAAGATGTTATGAATCATGAATCTGCCACTCAAAATACAAAAGCGTCTGGGTCTATTATGCATGGAGATACCACCGTTCCATAGCTTGTCGGCTTACGACATTTCCGTGAGCAGCAAGGTTTAAGTTAAATTCAGCACATCACTACATTAGGCGTCCTCATTTTAACCTACATACTTAAAAAGAATATGAAACTAATACTATCAAGCTCCTCGCTACAATCATCATTACCACTTCATAGCCAAAGTAAACAGAGTTTTACAACTCCATTCCCATTAAGACAATTGTTGATCCATCTTCATGTTAGTTTTTCACTGATTGGAGATGGGAAAGGCTAAGTGATGTAGAACAAGATTAGTTATGAGCCCTTAACCCATTAGTTCAGTTTAGGCCTTTTGTTTAATTTTCCTTTTAATAGATTTTGTTTTATTAGCTTTCGATGTTATGGTTATATGGGTGTTTGGAACTCTATATAAACCCATATGGTTGTATTAAGACTTATATGTGGATGAATAAAATTGTGATTTACTTTATTTTTCTTTATAAGCGAATAATTTAGTTTAGGATTAGATTACATCAATTGGTATTAGAGCAAATCAACTCTTTGATCTTCATCAAACGATTGTGATCCTGTTTCTCCAAACCCTAACTTTTGCTGAAGTTTAGACGTCGCTATAGTAATCGTGCTACGGTACCCTCACTACAGTAGCTGCAAAAAAAAAAAAACTTCACCTGCTGTTACCTCTGCCACCACGCCACTTGTTACTGCTGCCATGTGCTGCTAGTGCCACCACCATGTCCTACTGTTGCAGCCCCTGCTGCTGCTGCCACCAAATCTGTGCTGCTGCAACGTTGCTGCACTTCTCTGCTCCACGACTCCGCAACCACCTCTGTTGCAGCACGTCACTGCAGCAGCTGCTGCCCCTACTGATGATGCCCTGTTCAGCATATCACACCATCCGGATCGCCGTTGGCTTTCCTGGTTTGCTGCCACCTCTGCTCTGTTGTTGTAGTCTATCGCTGCTGCAACCTCACGACACAAGCAATGCTAGAAGCTACAACTGTCGATCCGACCACTACCCTTAATCATCTAGAGGAGTTGTTCCTTTCCAAAATATAGCAGAAAAAAGAAAAAAAAGAATTTTTTTCAGGAAAATTTATTGTTGCTGCTCATCGACCTCAAAGGGAAAGTCACTCAGGTTCTTTGGTTTTGGGTGTTTTTCCTAGTAGCAAGCTTTCTAGCGTTTTGGTGATTTCCATAAGCTTGTCATTCCTTATTTGGCATAATATGAACTTGACGAGTATATTTGTGTCTCCCGTGGAGATTAGAAAATTATTCAAAGTCATCTAATCTGAGTCCTTTCACGAGATGAATACCCCACCTGTTTCTTCAGGATCAAATTTTAGGTCTGACCTTTGTACCAGGGGGCATTCCCCATGGTGTAGTAGGAGATACAAAGTTGTACAATCCAGTACTGCAGTTTCAACCAGCTTAGTTAGAGGCAGTACAAATATATGCATATCTCAGTTAGTCCTGAATCTATAGAAAATCATACTTTGGCGCTTTGCCATGTACCCTCACACAAAAAAATGCAAATAAAAATGAAAAAATTAACTTCGCCATAGAGTTCTTTCAATCTAGGAATCTCTAATAAGTAACCTGAAATGTTGTCCTCTCTTTTTACAGGTAGGAATACCAATTGCTGCAGGAATTCTATTACCTGTTACAGGCACTATGTTGACACCGTCTATTGCTGGAGCTCTAATGGGTTTGAGTTCAGTGGGAGTGATGACAAACTCGCTGCTTTTAAAACTCAAGTTGGAGGCAAGGCAGAAATCAACCACCAACAAGAGGCCGATAGAAAGCCGAGATCACGCAGTCTCGGATGTCATCGTGCAAGTGGACAACAGTAATGAGAAATCTTACCCTGCTAAATGGAGGAGTACCTGATTCTAACAACTGGTTACACATTATTTAACATAAAATACCAATAAAAGATTGATCTGAACAACTCGAATAATTGGCCGAGAAGCCGAGCCATGGTGGAGGTGGAAGCTCAAAGCCCCAGTGTGCATTCATGTAGCAATTAAGGGACATTTCCTTCTGATGAAACCCCTAACGGCTGCACAGAATGTTGTTCTTGAATGCTGCAGTGACTAGCTTGAACAACCAGGGCTGTTCAGAGTTTCCGGAGCACTTCTGCATGTAACACATTTAAAGTCCCAAGTCATAATTTAGTTTATTATTATATTTTCTAGATTATCAATTTCTGTAGCTTCACAGATTAAGTGGTTTCACAAGTACTCAGTTGCATTCGATTGATGAAATTTTATAGCGAATACGTTGTGTTCTTAACAAGTGGATTTCCAACCTTTTTTCGTTTGTTTTCTTAGTTGTCTTTCTATTAAACAGAAGCAGAAACGATCCAACGCTTCTTAGGGACATGCACCAGCTCAATTCTTAGTCCTTGTAATCCCATTTGTTAATAGGTTAACATCGGCTACATCTTTCTTGTTTAATATTAATTATAGTATAAACAAATCTGATTCAATTTGAAATTTGAAGACATAACATGCCTCTTCACCGTTTCTTCCAGAATGTGTTTTTCTTATACATTCTTATTTCGATTTGAACCCATCGTTTATTATCTCCGTCCTATTCCAAGCATATGCTACAAGTCTTAGATATAGCATACACTAACATCGAATTAAGGTGTGATTTTCATGTTTTTTTATTTAAGTTAAGATCTTGTAATCGTCAGTATGATCTTATAACTCGAATAAATCATAAAAAAACAACGTACAGATCATAAAAGAGTAACAATTATCTGGAAGCACACTAGACATTTATTTATCAAGCATGCATCATGAGGCAGAAGAATTGAACACAACTGCCCGGATGAATTTGTCCAAAAATGCACCCTTTCATAACAAATAGAACACTTCACCCAAAGGGCCCTAGTCCTAGACGAAACAACGATATAGTTGGAAAAAGAATCAATTACTAAACAAGGGTATCAGTCACTAGCTGCATCCAAACAAGATGCTTCTGAATTATGACAGACCCTAACATGCAGAAGCATAATGCAACTCGACCATTCACCATGATTTTTTAGTTTTTACCAACCTCCAAAACACATAACACAAGCATGTATCTACAGAAGACATGCTTAGCTTAAATGCTTTAAGTCACAGCCCCCCGCACTCCACTATCCGGAAAACATGCAAAGAAAATTATAAAAAGAAAATGAACAGGTTAAACCAACATAAATAACCACAAATAATGCAAATAGTAATATGATAACATAAACTTATACAACATTAGCAGCAAAGGAGTCCACAATTGATTGACCAAAACTGTAACTTCTCATTGAATAAAGAAGAGATAGATGTCCATTCACACAGATCAAGGATCAAGACTATATCAAATAAAGTATTAGGAACGACCAAATTCAGGACTCAAGAAGCTCAAGCGTCATCTGATGATTACCAGAATAGGCACATCCTTATCGTGAACCCCATATAATTGAATGTAAAGGTGAAAATAACTAAATCTGCCCAAAAGTCCTGCAGATTCATGAACATCATCACTTATGGTGACAAGCCGCATACAAAATGCAGCCACAATACAGAAATTGTCTACTAGTAACTTGTTTGCCTAGCTCTAAAACAATTCACGCAGTTTTGCTCCATCACCTTTATCCAAAAGGGCTATCAATTCAAGTTTCTGACAACAGGCAGCATCATAAAGTGGGAATATCAGGGACTGCCACATCCATCACAGCTAGCACTACTTCTTTTGGGCGGCCATAGAATTTGTAAAAACAAAGAAAGTCACAATACAATCAGAAAATTAATCAAAACAAAGGTGGTCAAGGTCCAGCCACAAGATCAAAGCATAATTCTTACCATCTGTGAGACCATCAAGGTTATCAAACACAGCCTGATTGCGGATGCAAGAAAACAGTTCTCATTATAAAATGCTGAGGCAGTAAGCTCTCACACCATGTGCATCATTATAATCAGTTGATCACCAGTTCACCACAATCATCAGGGTCAAACAGCAACATCAACATCAGCAACATCAAGACCATAATCATCAAAGCATTCATAAGTCAGCTACAATCAGCAAGAACATGTCCTTTTGACATCATCTCATCAAAAGCCACATCACCAGTTTTCACGATCATGTAACTAGAAAATTCAAAATATGGTCTATAATAAGTTCAAGTAGTACTGAATTAATAGAAATGCCATCATGACGCAGAAAGAAATGGAAAACAGAAAGCATGATACATAAAAAAAGGCAGCTTTCGTCTTTCTAAGTATGTAGACCAGGTTTCAAGACTCAAGAAACTAGATAATTTATTATACAAGATAGTAACCTCAAAAGATTGCCAGGGAAGCATGAACTATCACACAGCAAAAACTAAAAGATCCTTCTGAATATGCTGTGAGAAAACTTCAAGTATCTCTTCGTGCACCAACAAACTTAATCCTGCATACAACATGGAAACGACAATTCGAGTGAGTATAGCACATAACAGATATATAAAACGAATACATTAAGCCAAGCAAATAACCTCATCTGAGCTATGTGGCGATGAACCACGAGAACCCACACGGCGATCATTGGGTGAAGCACTCCGTGATGGTGAACGCTCTTTACCACCTCTTTCAGGGCTTGCATCGCGATAAGGAGGTGATCGTAATGGACTTCTTCGAGGACTACGGCTTCTGTAAAGTGAAGCATTGCCAAGTATTGAAACATGCTTGAAGAAAATCCTGGTTCACATAAGAATGTAACTAAAAGTCGTACCTTTCGTATGAAGCACTTCTGCTCCTCTCATCATCTGAATGGTCTCTAGCACGGCCTCTGTGGTAATCAGGACTTATGCTGCGACTTCTGCTTCGGCGATAATCTCTTTCGCTATCCCGGTATCTAGCTCTTTCATATCTTCCTCCACTTAGGCTACGGCTGCGGCTACGCCTCCTGTAATCTCGGTCACGATAATCATCTCTGTACCTGCTAAGACGCATGAATGGTAGCACATTTGTATTTGATAACCATATACTGAATCAGAATAACAGAATCAAAATGATTTAGTAGTATATTTTGTAGTTAGGTATAACAATTAAACAAGATAGAATAGAATATTTGCATGCCCAATCATCCTAAGAATGAGCGACCCTCTCAATCTACAAAGCATGGTTGAGGCCCCCTCTGGAATCCTTGAATATGTAAAGACAACTCCTCTGGATACCGCCAGAGGCAGGCTACATCAAGGTGAACACAGATGTCACAGCAAGGGGCAATCCAGGTTTGATGGCTGTAGGTGGACTCATACATCATGAAGGACAGTGGAGAGGCAGATTCCTACTAAACAGAGGCATTACATAAGCATTTATGGCAGATATCCAGGGCGTCCGTGCGGATTTGGAACTGGCATGGTCAGAAGGACACATGAAGGCAACCTTAGAATGGATGCACTCAAAGCCATTAGACCATCGACACTGCCTAACAGAACTTGAGCAGTCTAACTGATATCACTCAAACCTACTTTTCCATGACTGGTTAGTCTCAATTAAGCATGTTCCAAGAGATTGCAACAATTGCCCCAACTGGCTAGTAAGGACAGCTCTAAAAATTTGGCTGGGCTTCACGAAGCTACTATTTTTCCTCAAAACTCCAAGAGATGTTTATTGGAGAAATGGAGGCTTCGCAAAAACGTAGGAACATATTGTAATTGGGCCTAGGCCCCCGTTTTCTACCAAAAAAAAAAGAATGATATCTTACACACTGAGCAATGAGCACGCAATCTTGGCTATAGCAAACTATACTTGAGCTGCAGGACATTGAGAAACTGTAAATAATATATTAACTTAATTTGGCGAAAGAAGTGTGGAGCAGAACTGATTTATCATGGTTAAATGCTCGGTCGCCCTCAGATTTTTGGAGAAGTTTTCGTTTTGGCAGTCAAAATTTACAAATGCAAGTCTATGTTCCAAGACTATGTCGTGGTTTTCCTTTAGCTTTTCCATGGGCCATCTGGGCCCAACGTAATGGATGTATATTCCGGGGAGAGAGATATTATGTGGAAAACATTATCGCATTGGCGAATGGTATGGTGAGGGAGTGGACAAGGGGTTGATTTTATTTTATGACATAATTCTGTAATTTTACCTTCAACCAATAATATATCCATGGATGGTTACGCAGGGTAACCATCCTTGACTTATCAAAAAAATATATTAACTTAATACTGTTAGAAACATGTTATTTGTGGTAAGATGAGTCTGCTGAATCAAGTAGGAAATTGTAGCAACTAGTGGTTTCACCAAGAAAATGCAATTTAATTTTTAGAAGAACCAAGTGAAAATTAACATTAAAAATGAACTATAGCAAAGAACTTTGAGACATTTCAATACTGAAATACTCTTGCCAACTGACGGCAACAATTCAAGAAGAGCACACTATTACGAACATCATTACCTCGGCCTCGGACTACGGCTTCTTGACCTGCCCCTAGCCTTTGGCAGTGCTTCCACAATTCTTCCTTTCTGACTGCATTCAAGAAATATTTAATCATGATATATGTCTTAATATTTTTCAATTATACGTTAACAGTAGTACAGGACAAGCAAATAAATGAGCAAGATAGGAAGAATGCTGCAAGAAGATAAATATGTAATCAAACAAAATGAGACAATAGCTGGTGAGGTTCAATTCCAGCTTTAAAAGAAATAAAATTTTCATAACATTCAAAACCCACAGCAGAGAAAAAACCCCTTTAAAATATTGACAACATGGTAAACCTTCAAACACTTCTGCATATTCTAAATCACCGGATTTGTTTTTCTTCCGTGTTTTTGTAATGGGAAAGGATAACAACCCGCTTGCAATAGTCATCCCGCTATACTATGGAGGAATGTACAACTAGAATCGAAAGAAAATATACAAGTATAGATACTCGAAATCCATAAGAGGCAAATAAAACTAAACATGAAATTTTGCAACAAATATGATGGTTCAAACGTAAAGATGCGTTTCTCGACTCACATTCTTTCAGCATTTGGCCCATATTTTGCAAACTGAACCATAATATTCCGGCCATCCACATTCCTTCCTGTGCATCCAAAAGATCAAACACATAAAACAAAAAGCAACACAACAAAACTTCTAGCATGACCTGCAGCAACTCACCATCAAGCCTGTCCACCGCCCTCTGTGCGTCGTCGGCGTACTTGTACCTCACAAACGCGAAACCCCTCGAATCCCCAGTTCTTCCAAATCCAGACGACAAAAAGACATCATTTAATTAATCATCCAACCTCAAATCTTCTGAGAACATTAAAATTAAGAGAGAATTCAGACTCGCCGGACCTGCGGTCCCTGGGGATGAAGACGTCCACCACCTTGCCGTACCGATCGAAGAGCGGGTAGAGGTCGTCCGCCGTTGTGCCTGCAGATCGAGTGATCGTACGCGCATCAGAACGAATCGGATATGAAGAAGGAAAGGCAAGGAGCGAAAAGAACGCTAAAGGACTCACGGAAGCTGATGTTGAGGACGAGCAGCGAGTAGGTGTCTCTGATGTCCGGCGGCCCCGACCTTCCAAAGTGAGACATCGCCGGCGGCGAGAAGGACACCGGAGGTCGGAAGAGGGCTCTGGCGCCGGAGAGTAGAGTACCCTGATCTCGAGGTTTGCGCTTACAGCTTTGGAGGACTTGAATCGTGGCTCGTTCTCTTTTATGGTTCCGTTGGTTTATTTCCTTATTCTCGAGAGTTCTAAAGCTGATCAATTTTTAACGCAGATGTCCAGTTGGTGGACGGTGCGGATCCTTTCTAACTCAGGCCGGTTTTGAGATTGCCCTTCACCGTCACAAATAGGACACGACTATTTATTTCGAAAAAAAATCTTTTTCATGTAAATAAAGAAACCATATAAAAGAATACTCTCATGTATGTCTTAATAATAATTCACATTTTTTGTGTGGGTGTTAGCTGTTAATTCACGAATTTAGATATATACCCCTACCTTACAACCTTATCTCCATACATACATATATATATATATATATATATATATATATATATATATATATATAGGTGCATAATAATTTGCTATGTACTTAATATTGTGCATGATTTGAATCATTGATTTAAAAATTAATTGTTCAAATTATATCTAATTAAAAATTGAGATCATTAGTTAAATAAAATTTAATCCTTAACTTTTAAATTAATGATTTCATCGTACTAAATCCATAACAAATTGCTATATACCCCATTAACCTCATATATATATATATATATATATATATGTGGCTGGAGTTAGTATTTGACTAGCAAATAATAATTTCAATAACGAATACAGAATGTTTTTTTTAAAAAATATTTATGGAAATAAAACATTAATGTGAAGACCAAATAATGCATAATCTTTTTTCCATTAAAAAATGCATGAAAAAATAAATTAAAAATTTAAAGGATACATAAATTTTATAATTCTATTTTTTCTTAATTTATGAGTCTACGAATTCAACTACTGCACATTTTAAATATTGCTTTACACACATTATGAAGCATAATTATTAATTTATTCCATAATGATATGATTATTTGTATGGTGAGTTAGTAAACTTACTTGTGAAAATAATCATACTGTAGCTATTTTATATAATAATAATAATAATAATAATAATAATAATAATAATAATAATAATAATAATAATAATAATAATAATAATAATAATAATAATTTCTTCATTGTTGTCTGGTTTTCACATTGTCGAGTACGATTGTGATGCATAATACAAAAATTCACGAAATGAACAAACTTCTACTAAATGATGGGTTTATTCGTAATCATGATCCACATTCACATAATCGTCAAAACAATTGGAAAATACTCTACACAGAAGTAAAATTGTCCTGTTAAACGTACTCTTTATTTCCTCTTACCTGATACTTCAAACTAAGTACTTCCAGGTTGCCCTCATTGCTAGAATGAAAAAGAGAAAGATGAAAGGCTCACACTATAAACAGACATGCAACTCGAAACCGCAAGACTTGATAATGAGAGGTGAATCGAAACTCTAACTCGTGGCAAGGTTACAGCTTCCGGAGGTGGCAACCAAAAAAAAAAAAGAAAAAGAAATAGGTAAGTTTGTGCCAGTTCCAATCATGCAGGCCCCTAGTCAAACGATGCCCATGCTAAAATCTTGTTATCACTGGTACATATCAAGATGTCAACAAGAAAACAATCATGCAATCATACTACAGAATCCTAGTTCTGCTCCCAATGCAAATTTAGGGAAAAACTGATGACATTTGAGTGAAAAGGTTAGATTTAACAACTTAACTTTCCGGAGTTACAACTTAAAAACTGTACAGAAGGGGAAGTCGTCATGACGCGGCATTTGATCGCAAAGTGCACTCCCAAATCACTAGAAATGTATTGCCACATGAACGGCCAGTTTATCTACTTGAAGTCAACTTTCTTGGGCTGAAATGCCTTGGGCTTCAGTGTATGCACCACTTTGGGGATCAAATGTGTACCTGGTAGTGCAATATTAAGTGAGAAATCAATCAATATTCAGCATGATGATGGTGATTGGTAAGATGATCTTGAATTTAATTGTATGCATCATTTTGTACCGTCTTTCAAGGGTTTATCTGAGCTCATTTTTCACAGAAACAGATGAAAGTAAAAGCACAAAGAATGCTAAAAGTATAAAAAATAACAGATGTGTGTGCATTGAACTCCACAAGTTATAATTGAGCAAACAAAATAGAGAACGAAAAGGTTGATGCAAAATCCAATTGATACCAAAGTCAACCATTGGAAAAAGCTAAATGAAACATATTTATCATTGAAATGTAAAGTTCATTTCCATTCACAACATTTTACGCCATGCTGAAAAAAACTTGAATCGTGCTAATAAGGAACTTGGAATATTATAGTTTATAAATGCATTTGAAACAACAAAATCTTAAGGAGCATAGGACTTGTGCTACCCAAAACAACATCAATCATTTATCTGAAATTACAACTCCAGTAATTCCAAATGTTGGGAGTATAACATAAAAAAACAGTCAAATTTCAACTAAACAATAGGCTACTAAGTACGGTTGACCGAATAAAACCAATGCCAGTCTAGAAAAGAAGCGCGATAAAAATATCAATAGTGAAAATGTCAGCAAAATGTATTACCATATCCCTGTTGAAGCAGAGGCGTACATTCCAGATACAGGATCATAGTAATAGCCTGAACTGCTGCTGTAGTAGTACCTGAAAGGACACCGAGAAATAGGTAGGCAACAAATGAGTTGACTAAGTGGGATGTTTGCATTCAAAAATCAAAATTGTCATATCTGAATTATAGATGCATGAAGACCAAGAACACCGACATTGCAACATTAGTAACTGAATGCGAAGATGTACATCCAACTAATTACATGATGCTTACATTGAGAGGAAACACGATTGCAGATTAAATAGTGTGAACCTCCTAGAATTAATACAACATCCTCAATCCCCTTTAAAAGAGGGACACACACAAAATTGTCAGTGGTGCATGTTGGAGTCATCCACAATAAACTTTTGATTCCACCATCAAATTTGATACTATTCCATGCTCAACAAGTATTCACACCATATCATTCGTGAGACATAAATCAGAGGAAAGAAAAAGCATCTTTTACAAATCCCCTCTCAATTCAAGATAGCATCTCTATCTCAAAATTTGAACAAATGTTTACAACTTTAAACTATTTCCAAGAAACATTAACTTAAGTTGTGATCAGCGTCTTTATGATGAAAAAACTCTCAAATGGTAAGTGCAACTACAATTACAAGACCTTTAAGATAGGATGGAGATGTTGAGGTCAATAAGAACGGTATAAGAGCTTCATCTTTTTAGAGGAAAATTTTCAAATATTTTTTTTCTTTTGAAAAGGAAAAGCTTCAAACATTAAAAAGATGCAAGCTATAATGTTCTGATCAAATCTCGACCATGTTATGAAAGAAAATAAACCAGGCTTCCAAAAAAACATGCATAGAGTCTACTGCTTTTTTTAGAATATAAAGTTGTACTACTATGCACATAAAATTTCAGTCTTAGAGCAACCACATGATTGTACCCTTCATCTAAATGTGCAGGTGCAGCTCCACTATTATAAACATTCAGCAGAAGTAAAAAAGCCAAAGCATTTTATTTTTTCTTTTTTCCGATTGTCACAATCCAAAGTAACATATATGGACTTATTTAAATGTTCTAACTTATTTTTCACCATAAACACTAAAATAGACTTGGGCGTAGAAGTTGAAATTAAACATAATGCATAATTGCTTACCCAGATGACTCGTCATAAACATAATCAGATCCTAATGTGCTATCAGCAACTTCTGCAAAATAGAGATAGTATGCATAAACTTCAAGTATACATAATAATTAAGGTAAAATGCATTATTTTCAAGTTATATGAAGAAGAGTTTATACGTATTTTAACAAGAACTTATCAACAAAATCAAATACCAAATGAAGCTAAATTACCTAGACCAGGTTGTTCAACTGGTTGGCTAGCAGAACCAGAAGTCGTAGAAGTGGTACCAGATACTGGATTTTCATTTGTATTTTCATCATCTTCCCCAAACATGTCAAATTTATCACCATCAATAGATGAAATTTGTGGCGCCGAGATGTTTGTTGCTGATGGTCCAGGTTCTATATCCCATATGGATGGTTCATCCTTACTAGATTTGGCACCATCTGAAAAAATTTCATTCCCATGCCCAGAAGTGACACTTGCTGCGAATTCACTTACACCTTCCTTTGCACGAGCCAAGCGTTCATATCCTTCTGTACGTAATCAGCAATAACCGAAGTATCAGCCTTCAAAATCTTTTCACAAAATGGCATCTGATACATAACGATTGTTCAGAGATTGAGATTTAAGGCAACTACTCATAGAGATCATCATGACTAGCAAAAACCTCGTGACATTATCACTTATTTACTGCATCACCAAATTGTGCAAGGTTGAAAGGGCATCCAAGAAACAACATAATAATAAAAAGAAGAAAGCAGGAAATGGAAACAAACTCACCTAATAAATGAACTGGATAATAACAATGCTACGCATAGCAGGAGGAGAATGGGTTGGACAGTGATTTAAGATCAATAAGCATTCCACATTGTATTTGTAGTTTACATCCCGTATTGTTTATTTTCAATATCACTTGAACTTTTATTTATAGATTAGATATAAATATGTGTTTTTGAAAGAATATAGATATAAATATTTCCACTTAAAATTATCGATGTTGTCAATTATCCAAGCTAAAGCATTAAAAATCTTATTATAATGACAACTTCATTAAATTTATCTACCACTAGAATCTTCACCGCATGTCTCATCAGTAAACAATCTGATCATATTGCTCTCAAAACCTTAAAAGACCCTATGCACATCTACATATTGATCTTTATGGCTAGAGTGTAGATATATATAGAAGTCAGTATAAAGGCATATGTCTTCAAACAAAAAAATGTTTTTCACAGAACACAACAACTAATCAATGCTTGTCAATATAAAACACTAATTCTGAAAATTGACAAGCATTCCTCAACCATTAAATGTTCGGTGGCATCTAACTGAAATGAAAGTATCCGCACTTGAATCCTACCATGATATGATTTGTTGTTTACCTAAATGCTCAAACTTAAGAAAGACTGCGATGAAATTATTCTCAAATTCAGAAGCAAGCATTAGGAAGAAGACGTGTTTAGATAATGCCACCAGTATACGTAAACTTGATTTAACACAATATATGAGCAGCTATTTGACTTTCATTTACCAGACTTGTCGCCATTTGAAAAAAAAACACTTACTGATGTATATTAGCTAGTGCATACCTTTAGAAAACAATACACATAACTGCATTTGAAAACAAGATAATCAGCGGACTAACCTGCCTCGCGCTGAAAGGTCTCCTGCTTCTCATTGTAAACATCTAAAAATAAAATAGAATAGGAAAAGATCAATATTTTGAGTAAAGGGAAACACAATCAGTTCAACAAATCCTCTGAACAAGGGGACTCCATAATAAGCAACAATAAGTTCAACATTTTACAGATGATGATCCACAGGTCCATATGGCTTAAACGTTCATAGTTAGTAACACATTTGTCTTTCCTTTTACTTCTCCAAAGTCTACTTCTTGTGAGTAACTTTTAATTTTTAAGCACTTCATAAAGCCAGGAAGGCAACCACAATCAGTGATAGTTACAACAAGCACAGGCGTGTACAAGAGCCTGCTCCAGTATTAGTGGTAGCTCAGCAATTAATATTGAACACTAGTTGCAACATAACAATAAGAAAAAACAAAATAAGGATCACTTGTATAACTATGGTGAACTTTTTTTATGAATATACTATGGTATATTTGCACATCAAAGAATAATAGTCTTTATTTATACAGGTCAGTCATGAAATTTCTTCCAAAGATGACTAGGTCATATAGTTGTCCTTTACTCCTCTACATAACAATAAGAAAAAACAAAATGAGGATCGCTTGTATACTACGGTGAACTTGTTTTATGAATAAACTTGCACATCAAAGAACCTATAATATCTTGATTTATACAGGTCAGCCATGAAATTTCTTTAAAATATACAGATGACTGGGCCATATAGTTGGCCTTTGTACATCTGAAATATTAAGTATACAATAATCACACTTACCGTATTCCCCATTCTCCATGAGCTTCATTGCATCCTCAGTAAGCTGATCAAAGATGCGCTTTGTGACTTCAGACATCTTTGCTCTCTTATCAGATGAAGTTCCTTTTAACCTTTTCAATGCCTGTATTATCTGTAAAGAAAGTTTCCAGAAATTAGGTTATGGTTGAAGTAATAACAGCTTTAACACTATACAACGTGATTTACGAAATGCCCCACGTTTATTACGTTTTTCTTTAAACATGTACCATTTAGCCTATTTTTTTAGGGTACCACTTACCTACATTAAATCATAAGAAAAGTGTTGAACAATAAACACAACATTTTTTCTCCAAATATTTTTGTGAGAATTCATTATTTTATATTCAATTCCTTTTTAATCTAGGTCAACAATGGGCTATGTAAAAATAGCAATAGATACAAACATAACCCAAAACTTAGCTATAAATATCAGTGATCAATTTGAAAGATCCAATAGTCTACAAAGACAGACAATACATCAACTAAAGAAAATGTGTAAAGATAATCATTTTCAGACATCTTATCTAGGAGAAAGGGATAATCATTCTCATCAAGAAAAAAGAAGAACCTAGGGATGAAGGGTAGTGCATTTCGGGATTTATAATACCCTGAGAAGAATGACTAAACTGGAAAGACAACTTAGCTAATCAATATGTGGATACCAACGAATAAAAAAACTTTATACATCATGGACATACATTTCTGTTAAAAAAAAAAGAGAGAGTATGCTTAATACACCAACAGAAATGAATATCTTATCTTAGACACTACTGCTAGCAACCACAGGGTAAGACTCCAATTAAGAAGGCATGTGTTTGCAAGCGAAAAAATGGAATGTAACCGGAGAAAAGAAGGTCTGTGTTTGCCACATTGGTGAATTACTAGTCAAGATCAATGCAGCAAACTTTCGCAAACTAACAAGAATACACAAAATTAAAGAATATTGTTTGCTTAAGAAATACCGTTTCTCCTGGCTCTAGTGTATTTGCTATACTCCTCTTAATTTTCCCTATGTCATCTGAAGAAAGATCATCATAATCATCTTCTGTAGTCTTCTTTTCGTGAACTTTCCCAGCATACACTGTATCAACTTGCACACTATCTAACCATGCGTCCTTCATCAATGTAGAAAAACACATCAGTCTTTTTAGGGGCAAAAAACACACTAATTAGAAAACACAGCAGTGTGTGTAACATAAAAGAACTTAACCTCAATTTCACGTTCTCTTGCATATTCAACAAAGTTTCCATTAGCATCGAAATAACCTTCTTCTCTCTCTTGCTTCAAATTAAATGGTTCAATTTGAATTCCATCATCCTCGAAATTAGCATTTTCCTGTAAGCATTAGATCCATTCTAGTTGTTCCACCTCGACAAGCTTGAAGCATGTAATGTCATTTGATTACCAGATGAAGTAATAAAAGATCACGCATTAGAGGCATGCATGAAACCCAGAAAACAAGATATTGCATTTTAAGAAATATGCAAACCCATAGGATAACTGCAGTTTTACCTCCCAAGATCAAACTAACATAATTTTTTTTATCTGAAAAATCAAAGGATGGTTACCAAGAGTAACCATCCAATTTATTAGAAGTTCAATGCATTACATTACATGGAGATTATGCAGCAAATCATCAAAATTGTACCCACTCTCTCACCAAGCTATTTGCTAAATATAATTACACAAAGAAATATGAATAGTGTTGGAAAAAAAGGTAAAACTCTCCGACGTACAATTATAGACTAAAATTTAGACAAAACAGGTAAAAAATCTCCTTGTTTTCATATAGGCCAGCTGAACAATTGTAGTATACAAATCAAGCTCCTGCAGGATCTACACATATGTTGCCCACTACGTTATCTTACCCTCACTTCCCTATATACCTCACCAGCCTCTTCTTTTAATGCATCATTCTTCCATCTTCTAATAGCTATTTCTATCGTCAGTCCAAATAACAAGCTTAAGTACTCTTGATATGTGCTATTCTGGAATAGCAGTGGTAGGATCCCTATATTGTATGCTTAAATCTATCATAACAATAATCTGCTTTATATAACATCCAAGGACCACAAGTGCGCAAGTATATCTTCGGCAGCTCTTGGATAATCAAACAGCACACTAAGATTATTCAAAACTGGCTAAGATCTAAATAGTTGTCGCCAGAAGCTGCCGACCCAGCTAATAAGTCATCACTACTCAATGGCGCAACAACCAACGGTAGACTAACTATTACAAAATCCTGACTTCTTTTAGAGGGTAAGGGATGAGGGCCTCCACTTTTATTCATAATACTGAAGGTTACATCAAAATGATACAATGATGCATGTTACATCAAAATTTTATTCATAGTACGTGTTGCAAAGAAAAACTGCCTTTTTGAAACAGTAAGCAAAGGATTCTTTCTTCGCAGCACAAATGCTCCCGAATTCAATCAGCAAGGATAAAAACCAGGAACCATACCTCATACTGGACTTCGCCCGACGCGATATCGAACTGGTCTCCGAGGACCTCGTCCTCGCGCATCTTGCTGCGGCGCTTCGCGCGCTCCTTGGCGGCGAGCTGGGGGTTCATCCAACTCCCGAGACCTTCTTCTCCGACTCCGGAAGCACCTTCCCCATCCGTTTTCGCCTTCTTACCCTTGGGAAACCTCGCTCTCTTCTCCCTACGATGGAAACGCAGCTCGGTATCAAACTAAGGAAAGCAGCGGCACAAACTTCGAAGAAGGGGAATCGGGGGTAATACTAACGCCATCGTCGACGGCGGGCGTCCGGCATCGTCTTCAACGTCGGAGGCCGCTCGCCGCTTCGTCCCCCTCTCAGCCATGGCGACGAGCCGCTTGCGTCGGTGGACTCAGACCGCTTCGCCGACCTAATTGAACAAACGGATTAAACCTCCGTGCCATGCGACATCTTTCTTCAATGGGCCGCGGCCTCACCATTTTCCACATCACAAGACACGGTAGGCTTTTTCTTCGGTGGAAATTTAAGTTTTTTTGTTTTACGTGCAACAAAAGAGAAACCTAAAAAATGAGTCGAGATCAAACATAAAATTTCTAATTTTTCTAATTAAAAAAAATAAATAATTTTTAAATAAAAAAATATCTGAAAAGTACGATAAAATACCAATTTTTTTTACACCAAAAATTAAATTTATTTTTTTTTTCACTTTCTTTCTTAACTTCTCTATCAGCGTTGAGCGTGATTTCGCCTTCAGAGTTGGAGCAACAAACTCGGATTCGACAAGAATCTCATTTTTTAGTAGTACAAATAAGAAATTGGTCAGTGAAGAATACAAGCATAGCTAGAGCTCAAGCATTGAATTTTTCCATCAAACAAGAGAACTCTAGGTTGAATGGTTAATAAGAAAAGGAGAAGAAAAGACTTTCTCTCTAGTCCAATAAAAATAGTCAATTTGTATAATTTTTATCTTTTTTTGTATATAACGAAAAAATACGAGTCTCACCTGTCAGACTATGTTTTATTATAATAATATTTTATTTATTTTATATCAATAAAAGTTTACATGTAAGAATGCATTTAAGTTGTGTTCACTACATTACCTTTCCATATTATCTAGCAATCTATAATGCCTTCCACAAAGATTAATTAAATTACCAACAATGTGCATTACTTTGTTTAGTATGCATAAGCAATGTACAGAGCAATCTTTATTATTTTATTTATAATATAAAAAAATTAATGAACAATATAAAATTTTTACCAAAATACCCTTAAATAATAGAGTTAAGTTTATAAATTTAATTTAAATTATGTAAACTTAAATTACAAACATATATTAAACTCATAAAATTTATACATCAAACAAATAAATAAATATATAAAATAACTAGTATATAATTATCTAATAATAATAATTATTCTAAAATATTATTATATTAGAATAATTAATATTTAATTGTTTATTATTTATAATATACAAAAAATATAATTAATTAATAATGTTGATATTAAGATTAATAGAAATAATAATAATAATCTATTTAATAATAAAAAATATTACTATAGTGATTAATAATAATTATACTAATTACAACAAAAATATTATTCTTTTATTTGGTTATTTTTATTATTTAATTAAATAAAATTCTAAAGGTCAAAGATGGAAAACAAATTATAACAAATTATCTGGATTACCTCCTCTTTCATAGGCAATTCAAATTGTCACTTCACAAGTAATCTGCATTGCCTGCAATGTAGATTACCTGTACAATTAGAACAAAATGAACAAAGTAATGTTATGGACCCAGATAATTTAATATAATATTATCGATAATGTGAAAAGATTACTTGTAAAGAACATTACATTCAATATTATTCCTGCAATATATACTACTTATAGACACTTGTCAGTACATTATTTTATTTATTATTTATCATGCATATGCACTGTAATAGCCATCGAGATAATCGTGTTTGCACTATAAACAAATATTATATTTCTTGTACTCAAATACCCCTTTATTGGTGTTATCAAGTTTAAAAATTTATAAATTCAATCGGAATCATAAACTTAAATATTAAATTGAATATTCTAGGTAAATGTATTTATGAAATGCTATATATATATATATATATTTAAAATAACGACAACAAAATATTGTTATAACCATAATAATTATGACAGTCAGTAATTACCATATTAACTATTGCAATATATTAATAATAATAGTTCTTTTTTATAATAATTGTTGACAGGATGTTATCATCAACAATATGAATTTCGATTAACGATAGTGCAATAATTTAATAATTAATAAGATGCTATAGTTGGTGATGACATTATTATGGTGTTATTTATTTAATATTTTATTTGAGTATGGATTGAAAGGGAAAAATTAAAAGAAAATATAAATGTGATTGTTTATTAGGTGGAAATTAAGAAAGGTACTTCCTCCCTAACGATACAAATAATCATTTTATAAATAGTTTGTATTATCTAGGTAATTAAAATCATCTATAACTTAAATAAGACAATGTGATAAATTTAAACAATTTAAATGCAGCAATTCGGATACGACCAGTGGGGCGAGGAGAGTAAAAAAAGCTTTTTAAGTCATTCGACTTAAATCTATTCTAGAGAAATTAAGGCATTTTCAAATATTTATTGAAAAAACGAAAATAAGGAAATTTTGAAATAATTTCAATCTTGACATATAATAAATTTGAATTATTTTTTTTAAAGAAGAAACTTATAATATTGGATTAATCATACGCTTCACGTGATATTTTTAACAATAATTCACATGACATCATCAAATGATACAAGTGCGGGATAAAACTTAATCTTTGTTGGTAGTCTTCACTTCAATAACATTTAGGATTTGTAACAATCTTGATTTTTTTGAAATAAAAAAATAAAAAGAAAGATTTAATTTGATTAAGCTTAGGAAACGGATATGTATGAGTCAAATCAAATTATTATCCTAACGTTTTAATATTTCTAGTTCTATCCAAATTTATTTTTAAAAGTTATGATTTGATATAAACTCTATCTAGAGAAAATTTTCCTTTCATATAATAAGACCTAAACCCTGCTCTATTCTCGTAATTGTTCTCTTTTTCTCTTTCTTCGCTATCTTCTCTTCCCTTAAGGATTAGAGGTAAGATCCATTAATTCCTCTTCTTGATGAGTAGTTTTCTCTTATTTATGTTGGGAGGGATTAATTCAGGATCTATCATCGGGAATAAACAAGGAGATCAAACATAAACGAGGACGAAGAAGTTAGATCATCTGCGAATTTAAAGTATGTAAATAAAGGATCAACATTAGGGTATTGCATATAGTTATGATTATAATAAGAGTTAGAGAGATAGATAAAGTTGTTATTTATGCGTCAAAATAATAATTGCTATACTATATTGTTAAAATGACTATACTACTTTCGAGACGGATGGAGATGAAGCAACCGCTGAGAGGATTAAAAGCCTGAATGCAAACCGTGTCCCAAGAGACATAGCTTGTGCTCATCGCGCAACGTCGACTGTGTCCTTCGCTTGAACACGGGTCGGGTTCTCATGAACGAAGGAAAAATCACGAATCACAGACCACATCTTGAATGGATGCAAATCGTGTCCATAGGATGACACGACAGGAAAGCATACCATGTTTGTCGAACAATGTGAGGCCAACATAACATGGATAACATCGTCATGTGACACAGATCGTGTCCCTCGGACAACTACAATAGTAAACACATCGTGCTCCTTGAACAACAACGGAGACGAAACATAGATCATGTTGCACCTTGAATGATTAGTGTTCCTTAGATCGAAGACTATGCCCACGAAATCCTAACACATAGATCGCATTGCATCCAACACATACCTTGTTAACTAATAAATCAATATTGGACGCGACGTGTCTTACCTAAAAAATGGATGCGTAAGCAAGACATATCATGTTGATATTTGATGAAGACCATGTTACCCTAGATCTTCTATGACTTGAATATCACTTGATAAACTCTAAGCGGGCTATATCGGTATGAGGTATCTGACGTGGGGCCGTGTTCTGCCTGATGAATGATGTTGGAATAAGTGAATATGTATTGTGATGATTGTTAAGCCATAATAATTAATTTCTTAAGTTATTGTGATATCTTGATATCTCTAAAAGATAGCCTATAAGTGAGTGTACTGCTCAATTGATAATATGACTTAAAAATTATTAATATTTTGTTATTGAATTTATCACGTAAAGAGGAAGACATCGACGATTGTTTAGGGATCCATTCCTTCTTGTATAGAGATCTAGTACCTCATATTAGTTATTTATTCCCTCCTATTTAGGGTTTCATACACTCATGTTTAGGGATTTATCCCTCTTGATGCGTGCTTTCATGGCCTACCTAGTTGTACCTCGGATGGGACAACCATAATCTTCATTGCGTATGGTAAAGTCTCACCTATTGATTATAATGTTTGAAGGACTTAGGACAAGATAATTAGAAAAAAGTAATAATATTTTAAGTTAAGATCGAGCTTGAGCGTACTAAATATTTTACATTATGAACGTTATGGTGTAACTGATGCTCTGGCCACTGATGACACTGGAAATAATAATGATCAAGTAAGAATCCAATGTGCATGAACATACTGAATGTTGAAATCATTGTGCATCACATGATGCAGGTGATGTTTTGACCATTCCTAAATTAGTCACAAAAGAAAAGGAAAAAGTAAGCCCACTAATTACCCCGATGGATTATTGATATATCTTTATTATTTTATTTATATATATGTTTTTTGCTATTGATTATTATTGTTACATATTGAGCTTCATAATTAATGAGAGAATTGTCTCCTCTACTTTTGATCATGTAGGCAAAATAGATAGCATGACGCAATGATAGCATAATATGGTTCGTAATGAGGTGACTTGCATATGACATAGGTCCTAGTTATGGTGATAGTATTGGCTTTCGCAATGACCTATTCGTCATGTTAAGTAGTTAATTAGTCCAATATCAAGTCAAAGATGTAAGTTCATATCATCTTTGAAACGACATTCTGTCGCATGATGAGGTGTGCTTTTAAGGGTGTTACATGATTTCTTGAACATTGTTATTTTCAACTGGATAGATCCCTAGCATTTTCTCCTCTTAATAAAGCTACAAAATATTCTTATAGATTATGGTCACTACCAAGTATACAACAAGTGATTTCAAATCTAAAGGAACATGTTAGGCATATTTTTTTATGTCATACTAAGAAAGTTGACGGATGAATCACCATAAGTGACATTTGCAAAACTCCACATGAGATTTTCATCTCATATGGTCAATTCATTCTATAATAATTAACTTGACTTTTTTTTTCCTTCTTACTATACTCTGTTTCGAAGAGTTAGTAAAACTAAGGGCTTGTTTGATTTAGCTTATAAGTAATCTGAAATTACTTATAAGTTGATTGTAGAAAATGTCCATGTTTGGTAAATAAAAGATTAATGGGGGTGCATAGTAGAGTGCTATGCACCCTGTGCTGTGCAAAATCTCGGTCGTTGATTATAAATCAATGGCCAGATTTTATTCAACTAAAATGGGGATTTTATTCAACTAAAATTGGGAGCAACTACTAAATCTTGACCGTTAAAATTTGTTTGAATGGTTCAGATCAAATCCACACAACCACCTCCAAAAAACCCTAGTTTAAAAGGGGGAAAATTTTCTCTCTCCTCATGTTCGTGGCTTTCTCTATGCTTCGTTCTCCTGTCGCCGACGACCCGCCGCCCGCTCTGCTGTCGTCGGCGACCTCGCCTCTGTCGACGCCGAACGTGCCGCTTTCACAGTCGACCCCACCCGTAGATCCCGCCCGCTCTGTTGTCGTCGGCGACCNCCTGACGCCGACCGTGCCACTGTCACCGTCGATCCCACCCGCTCTGCTATCACCAGTGACCCCGCCTCTACCGACGCCGACCGCGCCGCTGTGCTCTGCTCTTTGCTGCCGCCATCCATTCAGGTCTCTCTCTCTCTCTCTCTCTCAACATGTTCTGCACTCCATCTTCAACTCCATGGCAGGTCCCTCCCTCTCTGTACATATGTATATACATGTTGCCCATAACATGCAGAATTTGTTGGAATGGGTCCGTGGGTGAAGACGACAACATGAAGACACATAGTTATATCTTGTTTAGTATACTGAACTTCTGATCAATCCCCAGGGTTCAATTACAGAAAAATATTGTTCTATGACTCCACTGGACTTGCTGAGTTTGTTATATTATCTTATCTTATCTCCTTTGTTTATATATTGATGAGTTATTTTACACTAGCAACACTTTAATTTTTTTTAGATAAACAATTCAATCATGTTTGTATCCATCGTTCAGGAACAAACACTTCAGCAATATGAAGTTAATCTATTATGTTATTTTTTATGAAAATACTCTGTATAATTTGTTGAGAGATATGATTAAATCTTTATTTTTCCTTATATGTTACTTTTTTAATTCAATCCTTATGTTTTTTGTATAATATGTTGGATTTTATACCATTATGATAATTTTGGAGAAAGACACTTTAAATTATGACTATATTATAACTGATGATGTTTTCAGTGCAGCATGCAAAATGTTGACAATATCGATAATGTTATGAGAGGGAAGAAAATTTGAATAAATAAATGCAAGTTGAAGATGATATGTGCATTGAAGTTGGAAAACCATTTGTTGGAATGCCATTTGACAATGATGAAGATGCACATAACTATTATAACTCGTATGCTAAATTAGTTGGATTTTCCATACGAAAGTTTTATAGTTATAAATCGAGAAAGACAAATGACATTATCAGAAGAAAGTTTGTCTATTGTAAAGAGGGACACAAGGATTTACATAGGAAAAAGGATCTTGGAAGACTTGTTAAGCGTAAAAGAGATGAGAGATTTGATTGCTAAGCTTACTCAAAGGTTGGAGTAAGAGCTGATGGAAAGTGGGAGGTAAAATCATTCAACGAAACTCACACACACTTTTTAGCTTCTCCTTTGAAGGTATCAAATTTACGTTCTCACTCAAAATTGTCAACCACTTCTGAGGATGCCATATCTTTGTTACATAATTCCGACCTTGATTCATCTGGTATATCTCGAATTCTCAAGTATTCTGGTGAAACATCAGTCACAACACAAACATTGTGTGGACCATTTGAGAAAATTAAGAATTAATAATATCGGCAGTGAAGCAATGCTTGTGATTAATCATTTTCGAGATAGACAAAGCAAGGATGCAAGCTTCTTTTTCAGAATGGAGGTAGATGAAAATAGAGTTGCAAGAAGTGTATTTGGGCCGATAGTCGATCAATAGAAAGTTATATGATTTTTGGAGATGTAATATCTTTTGATATGACATATAGGACTAACAATTTGTCAATGCCGTTCGCACCTTTTACTGGAATGAACCATCATATGCAATCAACATTGTTTGGTTGTGCCTTGTTAGCCGATGAAACAAAGGACACATTCATTTGGTTATTCCAAACATGGTTGGAGTGTATGCATGGAAAGTATCCTACAATGATTATCACGAATCAAGACATTACAATGGGAAATGCTATTCAAAAGTCTTCCCAAACACGCGACATAGAAATTGTATTTGGCACATTCAAAGGAATGCTATGAATAATCTTTGGGATTTGCACGCAAAGGATCATTTTAGTGAGGATTATAAAAAATGGATTGATAAATCTATGAGCATTCAAGAATTCGAAGATGGATGGTCTCTCTTGAAACAAAAATATGACATTCCAGACGGTCATTGGTTGGAAGTAATGTATCACAAACGGTATCAATGGGTACCATTATATTTTAATGACATATTTTCTACTGGCATGCGTACAACTCAAAGATCCGAGAGCATAAATTCCTTTTTTGATTGTTTTGTGAATGCCAATACATCATTATCTGAGTTTATTCACCAATACGAGTATGCTATTTGTTCACGGCGAGAGGCTGAGGAAAGGAAGGATTTTAAAACTTTGAATTCCGTGACTGTCCAAATTACAAGAAATGGATTATTGGAACATGCCGGTAGAATCTATACTCAAAAGGTATTTTCTATATTTGAAGAGGAGTATAAGAACTTCACCGATTACTTGGCACATGAAATTACTAAATATGAGCAAAAAGTTGTATATTCGGTGTATCGAAGGGGGACAGAAGATACAGGGCGAAACATTGTGGAATATAATAACCAACAATCTATCACAATTAAATGTTCTTGCAACAAATTTGAGCGAGAGGGTATTTTTTCGTAGGCATATCATACATATTCTATACAGGAAGAGTGTTACTAGTTTACCTCAACAGTACATCCTCCATCAGTGGACAATTGATGCACGACATTCGAAAGGATGTGTTCCTTGTGATACTACACCTATTTCTGTGAATGAAGAATCTCAAATTACACCTACTAGAAAATGGGCTTGGCATGCTAACATATTGAAACTGAGAGAACTAGGATTGCTTTCATTTGAAAATTTAATGGTTGGAAGTTCAGTTGTAGCTGAGTTGATCAAAAGATTAACACATGCACAACCTACGAGTCAAAGTCATGCAAATGTGAATGCAAGTCAATTAATATGTGTTGATTATGATGTTCTAACTACCAATCTTGAGGTTCCAACTCCTAGCCTAACAGATTTTGGCATTAATGTGCATGATCCTGTTCGTGCTAAATCTAAGGGTCGTCCAAGAAGATTGCAAAGAATAAAATCTGGTATTGAGATTTCAATGACACATCAAAATTCATGTAGAAAATGTGGTAAAAAGGGTCATAATAGTCGTCGTTGTCCATTATCTCAGGTGAATACGTTTTAAATAAATTTTTATATATAGCTAGTATTGTTATTAACACAAAATTTGTTGTTGTTGTTCATTATCTCAGGTGAAAGATGTTGAGTCGTCGCAACAGGATCTTACAAGTCAATAGCAACATAAGCCAATAGCAACTGGTATTGTTATTTTTTTCCTGACTTCTTCTAATACTTGCTTTTTAGTCTCAGGGTTTAGTCATAGTTCGTATATCAGCTTCTTTTAATACTTGTTTTTTTATTTTTTTGCTGGTTTCTAAAAGTAACTAACATAATGTCATAGCTTGCTTTTTTGCCGGTTCATCTTATAATCAATCTTCCCAAGGTTGAGTGCTCTTGTGCGGTTAACTCTTGTGAAACATCAAGCCGAAACATCAACATTTTGCCGGTTCATCTTATGTTTATGACATCAAGCTTGAGTGCTCTCGTGCGGTTAGCTCTTATTTTTTAACATCTTGTTATCTTGTCAAACATCAAGCTGAAACATCAAGTATCTCAACTTGAAAGTTTTTTTATCGCAGATTCAATATTTGCTTGTACGTCGGTATGAGATCCAGATTCTATTTGTGCTGCTGATTGGTTGTTGATGTTTGGTTGTATCAACAGATTCTATTTGTGCTGCTCATGTGGACAATTTAGATTTCATTGACAACAAATTTTGTTGGCAAAGCAAGATTGCTGCTATTCAATATTTAGTTGTATCAACACTTATTTTGGCAAAGCAAGATTTTACAATGTGATGTGTTGTATCAACACATATTTTGGATCTTCATGTGGAGAACATGTTTTTCATTTTATTTTTTAACTGTGTTGTATGAACACTCATTTTATTATGTGATGTGTTGTATCAACACTTATTTTGGATCTTCATGTGGAGAACATGTTTTTCATTTTATTTTTTAACTTGGTTGTATGAACACTCATTTTTACTATGTGATGTGTTGTATCAACACTTATTTTGGATCTTCATGTGGAGAACATGTTTTTCATTTTATTTTTTAACTGGTTGTATGAACACTCATTTTTACTATGTGATGTGTTGTATCAACACTTATTTTGGATCTTCATGTGGAGAACATGTTTTTCATTTTATTTTTTAACTTGGTTGTATGAACACTCATTTTTACTATGTGATGTGTTGTATCAACACTTATTTTGGATCTTCATGTGGAGAACACTTACTTTGTGTCAATACTTATTTCATGCAGAGAAATTATTTTAGCACACGCACAAAGATTTGCAAAATGTTCACACATCATTGACACATGAGGAGGCAAATGAGTCCTTTGTTTTTTGGAATCTTGCTTTTACTGCTCTTTATTTTGACAGGACGATAGCTATAGATTTATCATGGGTCCATCTCCAACTTATGAATGAATATTTGATACCACAAACACCACCAACCAGCTATGGTTTTGGACATTTAGTAGCTATGGTTTCATATATACTGCACCTTAAAAAATTTATGTCAACTGGAAATCAGAAGAGGTGACTATATGCCTCTACTACTAGATCTTCCAGTCAGACAAGGTCTGCATTTACGCAATAGAATTTGTCCTAACCAACAACTCAATCGCTGTTACTTTGGCTGCCAACATGCCGAATTCATGGTCATAGTACAATTGCAAATAAACATATTATATAGACTAGCAGTTAGGCGCTTTTACATATAGACGCAACATATGTTTTTGTTGTATATGAACCAAGTCACCACATTTTCACATGTAAAAAATAGCATGTCGTGAGATTAATAGTAATGAGCACACAACATTCAGAAAGATACAACATCCAATGAAGAATTCAACAACGTTCTTGACACACGAAATTACAACATTACTAATCACGAAAGTATAACCTTAACGATAAACACAAATAACGAACACAACAATAAATATCGCTAATACGACTTGATTAGTACAACAACCTAACTACTAATGCCAACACAAGAAACCATATAATTATTTTAAGCCTTTTGTGCTCCACCGAAAGTCGTGCTTTCAAATCGTCCACCTTCTTCAATAAGCCATTGATAACATTCTTATAATGTTGTTAAATATATGAATCCAACCATCGAAAATAGTTGCATGCTCCAATCCGCTAAAAACAAAAAAGAGATAATATTATTCATAACTTAAATTAAAAAATAAATGCTCAAAAATATATATAAAAGGAAATTACACACCCCATAATTTCGGCATCCATAGAATCTACGACCAGGATTTGCCTCTGTCCAAGAAACCTTTATGACTACTTCAACTTGACATTCACATCTAAATAGTGTAGGATCTATAATGGCACCAAGAGGGGGGGGGGATGAATTGGTATATTAAAATCTTTTGTTCTTCTTTACTTAATCTAGATGTGTTATGGTTAGCGAAAGCAAACAAGTATGAATATAAACACAAATAGAGAGAGAGAAACATAATCTTGACTTAAAGGTTGACTAATAAGACTTGGTCAACAAATGCGGAAGAATTAAAAACTTTAGATATCCAAAACTCTTTCTATAACATAAAGGAAAATATGCGGAAGTCTCACATCAAATAAATAGTCTCAAAAGTCTAACTAGAACAACTACATAGAAAGACTAAAAAAAGAGACACTAATAGGACCACTAGACATGTGCAAAGTCAGCCACCACGAGCATCAGTCGCCGCATGCACCACTAGCATCCTGTACTGTAGACTACTCGCCTGCAGGATCCAATACAGGGTCACGACCCGTAAGATCACAGCGTCGGACGTCCTTCATGACCCGTAACATAGAGTCACGACCCGTAAGATCACAGCGTCGGACGTCACGATCCTTCAGTGCAGCTTCACGGGCGTCGGCCATCACAACCCAAAATCTTCATCACGGTTGTTGCTTTGTCCTGTTCTTTCACGGCCCGTAACGTAACATCATGGCCCGTAAGGTCCATCGTCGTAAATCCATTTGCGACTAGAATTCATCGCATCACGAGCGCGACACCGACATGTGCTCCCTGGTCATTGCCCATGATATCTCTCACGACCCGTGCCTGGGCACTTCACGGCCCGTGCCTGGGCACTTCACGGTCCGTGATGTCCCTATCACGGCCCGTGACGGAACAAGGTGTCTCTCGATTACGAAGGTTCGCTGAGCCGTGCCATTTCTATCACGGTCATGAAACCCTGTTTCACGGTCGTGACGTCGCAGAAAGATTTTTTTGCAGAATTAACTTATATTTTTGCAGGATTAATTCTAAGTATTTCTAGGGTTAATCTAGGGTGAAAATTCTACTCTTACAATTCTTATTAAAAGGAACCCTAGCATGCAATTATTTTATTCATCTAGGTATTTGAACATGGATCAAATAACTTAAATATTATTTTATCTAGCATGAACCCTAGCATGCAATTTAAATATCATGACAACCTATCTATTGGGATCCGCCTGTTTACATACCGTGTCTTGTAGGTCTTAGAAATTTCTCTGTCTTCTCCTTGCTCCACGTTCTACTAGTAATCTCCTTCAAGTTCTCCTAAGATTTTTGTCATCATCCTAAGGTGAGAGAGGAAGAGAAGAGAGATAAAAGACAATCTAGGGAAAAATACAAAGTTCTTACCTAATCACCTTTTGGGGAGAGAGAAGGGAGAGAAAAAAATTCTCTATGGTGGCTTCAATCTTGAGGGGAGAAATAATGAGGGCTTTCCTCTCTCTATGAGTGTTTATATAGGTTTCACAAGTCTAATCCCACACAAACTCATCTGTTATCTCTAACTCTATCTTTAATCTCTTAATTATTCTAACCCAATCTTTATTTATCCTATTCCTATTAGAAGTCCAACTAATAAAATATTATTCATTTATTTAAATCTTTTTCTTTCTTTCTTTCTTTCTTTTTAATATTAGTTTACGGGTATTACAAGTACAACCTTATTTCAGTGACACAACTCATTAGTGACTTGAATTGCTCAGTGACATTCACTAGTAATTCTTGTTTACTTCAAGACAAGTGCAGTGGGAAGGTGAACCGGATTGGTAGACGAAGTGGAGGTCTCTATTATCTGGATCATTCAAGTATAAATTCAAGAAGCTATGACTCTTGTCTGATAGCTGCTACTACTAAAACAGATTTGGAAATTTGGCATCAACGGCTAGGCCATGTTCCAATTGACAGACTTAGATCTTTTCCTTCTATTACTGGTTGTAACAGTAAAGATTTGTTTCATTGCAGTGTTTGTCCTCTAGCACGACAAATACAGTTGCCATTTCCTATTGATGATACTCATAGAAACAATTTGAAAATTTTAGATCTAATACATGTTGATACTTGGGGACCCTACAAGTGTTCTACTCACAATGGATTTAATTACTTTGTTACAATTGTGGATGATTATAGCAGACTAACTTGGATTTATATGATCAAGAAAAAATCTGAATGTTATAACATCATAGTTCAGTTTTTAGCATTTGCTGAAAATTTTTTTGAGACAAGGATTAAAATGATAAGAACTGATAATGGATCAGAATATCATAATAAAGCTTGCAAAGAACTTTTTCAAGAGAAAGGTATTCTGCATCAGAGTAGTTGTGTGTATACTCCCCAACAAAATGGTGTTGTTGAGAGAAAACACAAACACATTCTTGAAGTTGCTAGAGCATTGTTATTTCAGTCCAATTTGCCTTTGAAATTTTGGGGAGAAAGTGTTCAAGCTGTTGTCCATATTATTAACAGAATTCCTCTAAAGGTTCATAATAACATTTCAGCTTATGAAGTGTTCTTTGGAAAATCTCCTGACTTGTCTCACTTAAAGGTGTTTGGCTGCCTATGTTATGCTTCTAATAAGTTGATCAGTGATAAATTTGCAAAGAGGGCTTTTCCTTGTGTTTTCATAGGTTATTCTATGACACAAAAGGGGTATAAGGTTCTTGATTTAGAATCTGAAAAAATTTCTGTTACACGAGATGTCAGATTTGTTGAATCTATATTTCCTTTTTCTCTACAGAAAAAGTCTTCAGATCCTCTCTTTGAAGATCTCTTTTCTCAGCAGCATATTATTTCTGCACTTGATGATTCAATTCCTTCAACATCTCAAGTACTTGTTCCCTCCACTGAGTTGCCTACTAATTTTGAAATTCCTGAATCTGATCATGATAATACTCCTAATGACAATGCTGATTATGAGATGCCTGTGACTGTACCTCTTGATCCTGCTCCTCGAGAAAGAAGAATAATCAGGCCACCCACTTGGCTAAATGACTATATCACAGGAAGTGCAATTAGTCCTCATACTATCCATCCTATTGCCAATTTTATCAGCTATCAGGCTTGTTCTGCTTCATATCATTCCTTCTTGACAGCTTTTTCTCATGTGTCTGAACCAGTATCCTATAAACAAGCTGTCACATACTAGCATTGGGTGGATGCTATGAATGCAGAGTTAGAGGCTTTAGAATCAAATGGCACTTGGGAGATTGTTGACTTACCACCTGGAAAAAAGGTTGTTGGTTGTAAGTGGGTTTACAAGATCAAATTAACTGCTTCAAGATCGATTGAGAGGTACAAGGCTAGGCTTGTTGCTAAGGGCTTTAGTCAACAGGAAGGTGTGGACTACAAGGATACTTTTTCTCCTGTTGCAAAGCTGGTGACCATCAAGGCAGCTTTAGTTTCTGTTGTTCAACACAATTGGCCTCTTTTCCATTGGGATGTTAATAATGCTTTTCTGAATGGTGATTTATATGAGGAAGTATACATGAAATTCCTGAAGATTTATCTCGACAAGGGGATAATTCTGAGAAAGTCTGTCGACTACTTCGTTGTTTATATGGTTTAAAGCAAGCATCTCGCTAGTGGAATATTAAACTTACTGAGATTTTTCTTGCTGTCGGGTTTGTTCAAAGTCGTAATGACTATACCTTATTCACCAAAT
The DNA here is from genome assembly GCA_001647135.1 of Pontederia paniculata. Classification (NCBI taxonomy): domain Eukaryota; kingdom Viridiplantae; phylum Streptophyta; class Magnoliopsida; order Commelinales; family Pontederiaceae; genus Pontederia; species Pontederia paniculata. The sequence continues at coordinate 98,441 of LTAE01000040.1, forward strand.
CTGTTGACAGTTCTTTTGTTGCTCTTTTGGTCTATGTAGATGACATCCTTGTCACGGGTAATGATATGTCTCTCATTAATCTTGCTAAATCAGCTCTTCAATCTCAAGTTAAGATTAAAGATTTTGGTGAGTTAAAATACTTTCTTGGCATGAAGATTCTACGGTCTGATAAGGGAATTCTTTTGAATCAGTGGAAGTATTCTTTAAGTTTACTTTCTGATCTTGGTCTCTTAGGTGCCAAACCTGCTGTTACTCCTCTTGAGCAGAATCATAAGCTCACAACTTTTGAATTTGATCAGGATCTTCGACAACAGGGTGTTTCTCCAGCAGCTGATGATCTGATTTCTGATCCTTCAGTCTTCCAGCGTCTCATTGGTCATCTACTATATCTTACTAATACCCGACCGGATATTACTTATGTTGTGCGACATCTCAGTCAATTCATGCATTCACCAAAGGTCTCTCATCTTGACGCCGCGCTCAAAGTTGTTCACTATCTCAAACGATCTCCAGGGCGTGGTTTGTTTTTTCCTTCTACTGCAGATGTCTCAGTTTCAGCATTCTGCGATGCGGACTGGGCTTCTTGTCCCTTAACTCGTCGATCTGTATCTATTTTTTGTGTTAAAATTGGTGGCTCTCTCGTCTCTTGGAAGTCTAAGAAGCAGGATACAATTTCCAGATCATCTGCTGAGTCCGAGTATCGCAGCATTTCTTTAGTTGTTGCTGAACTTATTTGGCTTGATCGTCTCTTTACTGAGTTATCTTTGCCATTGTCCAAGCCGTTTTCTGTTTACTGTGATAATAGTGCTGCTATTCAGATTGCTGAGAACCCTGTCTTTCACGAACGGACTAAGCATATTGAGGTTGATTGTTATTTCATGCGTGAACGTGTTCTTCAGAAGTTTATTCAGCTGCATCATGTGCCCACGACGGATCAGCTTGCGGATTTGCTCACTAAGCCTCTCAGCAAACATCAGCATGATTTTTTGGCTACCAAGTTGGGTCTGTTCGATCTCTTCCAACCTCCAACTTGAGGGGGCGTGTTGGTTATAACAGGGACTTTGCCATTGTACAATCCGTTTTTTCTGTTTTTACTGTAGCAGTTGAGTGTCGATCGTCCGCTCCTTTGTGCTCGAGCATCGGTCGTCCATCTCATTGATCTCTCGATCAATGGATGCCCGAGTGCTCGAGCAATGGTCGTCCGCTCAATTGCGCTCGAGCATTGGTCGCCCGCTCCATTGATCTCTTGATCAATGGACGCCCGCATGCTTAAGCGATGGTCGTCCGCCCAATCAAAGGACGCCCGCGCACTTGACCAGTGGTCGCCCGCTCCATTGATCTCTCGATCAATGGACGCCCGCATGCTTGAGCAACGGTCATCCGCTCCATTGATCTCTCGATCAATGGACGCCCGCGCTGAAATGGCCCAACAAGAGAAGGGCCCACAAAAAAAAACCCTTAATAATTTTTTTTATTTCCTTTTCTTCTCCTCCCTTCTCCCTTTTGTGTCGTCCCCTCTCTCCTTTCCCATCACTTCCACTCGATGGCAGGGGAGCCGCCGCCAGTCTTTCCCCAACCAACTATGTCATCGTCGTCGCTGGAATCGACCATCAGCCGGTACGGTGAAGACGAGCTCGGGGAGGCGAAGACGTAGATGTAGGACTCGAGTGCTCTCGTGGAGTGTATTTGATTCGGAGTCGAAGGGAGCTCGAACCAGTTTGGCTACACACGTTTGTGAACCCTTGGTGAGTATTTGATTTCATGTGGTCTTACTTTTGAATCGTAGCAAAGAGAGATATTGATTGGAGTGTTCTTCCTCTGGATCAACTTGACAGCGGCAACTCGAAGGTTCATCGGCACAGGACAGAACAGTGAGCTATTAACTTTGATAGGAGGATGTGAGTTATTTCAGAAAAACAACATAAGGATAATGTTATGCTAAAGAGGGGTCGGAAGTTTGATTTGGGGGAATATATGGTGACTGGTGATATATGTGTGCAGAACCCCTATCGCATCTACTGAAATTTTGGACTCATCGGACCTCGCAGGAAGAAATTGCACCTTGGTGAGTATGTGACGAGTGTTTAGAATCATGTGTGCAATTAAATGAGATTAATAACTAATTAGAGTAGTCTTATTTTGGTACTACTGGTTTTTTGTGTAAGGGGGTGTTCAGGACCTGGTTGAAATATTTTTATTAAAGAAATAATTGGAAACAAGTAGGTGAATAATATGAGTGTTTGAATATTGTTAGATTTAATTTATGGAACTGTAAATTATATTAAGGCATGAAATTAATGGAATAATTTAGTACATTAAGGTTGTAAGCCCTTGAGATAGTAACTAATTTTAGTTTAATAAGGGTCAAATGAATATGAGGGCACGAACAGGTAAAAATCAAGTAGTCAATTTGTGTGATATGTACGGATAAATAAATATTGTGTACGCATATATATATGTAGATAAATGTTATATATATTGATGACAGGAAATTGCTCTATGTTTTGGTATGCAAAGGCTCTATGTTTCCACGAAACTATGCATCAATTACACACTTTTTCATGATAACCTAAGTCCTTTGCACAATTTCCAATTTCCTAAGTCTCGATCTATATTTCTCAACCTCTGTGATGATTTTTCCAACAATTGAAAGAGCAATGAACCTCAATCTCTTTTCACAAGGCTGAATGCACTTAAGCTGGAGCTTCGCATGGGGGCATATGTGAATCAGAGGATCAGACCTAGG
>LTAE01000040.1:104255-139470 GCA_001647135.1 Pontederia paniculata
AGCATGTTTTGACTTTGCATTTGATTGCAAGTATTTTCCATACATAAAGCTATGTATGATATAAATTTTAAATGTGATCTTTCGTTGGATTTGTTTTTCGGATGGTTTTAATGTTTTATGGATCCACTTTCACTCACTGAGCCATTTATGCTCACCCCTCTATTTATATTATTTTGTAGGTGACTGAGGAGGTACTCCTCGGAGATTGATGATTGCTTGCATGCTCACGGGGCGCTAAAAGGGAAAATTAATTAGGATGTGTATGATGGATTGGAGAGGACGAGTGATGTTATTCTCTTTTATTGTCGTTTTCTTAGACTTTAGTCTCTCGTTGTACCTATTATATCATTTTTGTGGAGTATTGTTGGACTCTCATTTTGGGCATTCGGCATACTTATTTTTGATATGTTCGAATTACATCTTGATATGTGAGTCGGGCGTGACCCGTTATCTCTTTTGTATATGTCGCATGGACGAGTTTTTAGCAAAGGTCATGCCGAAATTTTGGAAAAACCTAGAGTTAACCGTTGTGTCTTGAGTTTGAATTTGAATTAGCGAAAGGTCGTAACACCCCTTGTCGTGCTCCGGACGTCGGGTTCGGGGCGTGACACGCGCGCTCGACCAAACGCCAATGGTCGTCCGCTCCATTGACCACTCGATCAATGGACGTCCGCGTGAAATATTTTTATGTGCGTAACTGTAGCACTCTGATACATCTCCGGAAGCTTCGGTGATTATTTATTGTGTACAGAAGTATAAATAGAAGGGAAGTTACATGTAATACTTTAAGAACTTTTTGAATAAAATTTTGATTCATCGTGTTCTTATTCTAATTTTTCTCTTAAGTGATTTCTTCCTCTAGTTCAACAATGATGTCATGATCGCTTGATCCAGTATGTTTCTATTTTTGACAATGACGCATTAAAAAAACTTATATCGATCACTATTAATAAAAGTCTGGAGCTGCTTTGGACACCTCGGACAACTTTTATTATGTGACGGAGATGAGACTTTGTTATTATTTATTAACGTTAAATAGCAGGAGGTGGAAAATGAATAGGAAAAGAAGAAAAAATATAGAGGGAAAAAAGGAGAACCGCGCTAAAATAAGGCATGGCGGCGTCGTGCGCTCGGCCGTTTTCGGTGTGTGCAAGGCCCGGCGGCCGGAGATGTGTACAGGAAAAATCTCCGTTCACGTCAGTGAGCGCTCGTTTCAGAGCGTCGTCGTCGTCGTCGTCATCAGATGCCCCGGTTCCCGACTTCCTCTCGTCCCAGTGGTATGAGCCCTTCTCTGGTTCCTCTTTCTTGGATTGCACCAGTTTCCATTCCCAGATCCGATCGAATATTTAAATTTAACCATCTCAGTTTGTGTTGCCGTCTTGATCGAACTATAACTTGTCCGGGAAATTTAGTTTGGTTTCTGGGTCGTTTGGTGGGAGGGAAGTGGAGTGGAAATGTAACACCTCGCCCCTTCAAGATGACTTATGGCCTGATAACAATGAAATACCAATATTTAGGATAGTTATTATCATGTTAAAATTTATTTTCAGATATATCATGAAATAGTTTATTATTTATTATTATTTTATTAAATTATAAAATATTTGGTTAATTATTTATTTTATTATTTATTAATAGTAAAATAGTTAAATAAAAGTGAGTTATTTAATTTAGGATTTCTGAAATAATTTGAACTATTAAATAATTATTTCTATGCGTTTTAGTCATTTTATGTGTTCATCAACTAATTCAAATGATGCCTTTGCCAAATACCTTTATTGAATTTAATAATTAATTCGTTACTTACTAGTTGCTAATCGTTATTCGTTGTTAGCTATTAAAACAGCTCGTACATGCCCAACACAATCATAAGCCAACTGCCGTCTCCGTGTTTAGTCCATGGGAATAATCATTGGTTTCTTGCCTTAGGTTTTTACATTCTTCCCCTTTTGGAGGCTCAACATCTTTGTTGAGTCATCTCACATGGTTTAAGTGTGACTCTTATGCCTTCTGTAACACCATCGGCCCATTCAAAAAGTTATCAGCTTTCAATCCATGGCCCGCACAGATTTAAATGGCGTCTTCTTTTCATCTATGTTGGACTAACCTTTGACCACTTGTGTTGGGTTATTACAATAGGGCTCATAGGGGCTCCAATTTATAAGGATCAATAATAATGTTTCTTTTCCCTGTTACAAAGGAACGTCATATCAAAGTTTGGAAGCACAAGGTTTAGCTTTTGCAGACTTTGCTTGGTTGGAGACTCGCTAAGAGAGGAAAGAAGGGAAGAGAAAACTGAAGGAAAAAAAAAGAAAGGGAATGGAAGGAAATGAATTAGTTTTGCTTGGTAGACATAATTAATGCTTTGAGAATCAAGTTTCATATGCAAAGTTAGTTAATAGGACTGTTCTTAAAAGTTGGTCTCATGTTCAATTTCTGGAGTCATCAATTTAGTCAAAGGAATACTTTTTTGCTCTTGAACCCTGACTTTGGAGCTAGTATTCTTAAATATTGGACGCTCCGAGCAGGTGCAAGAAAAAAACTAAGGATTTCGGAATTAACTAATGGGGAGGTGGGATGGGATGGTGGACTAGGAGATACATGAGTGGAGCATGGCGAATTATTACTAAACCTATGTTTGGATAAGAAATTGTGTGGAAGGATGGATAAACTAAACTAACAAAAATTTTAGAATAAGATTAAGTTGGATAAAAGTCATTTTCACCCTTTATCATATATGTATCCTTTTACAACAAATAATAAATATTATAATTATGTTCTTTAGCCCTTTCTCACTCGAAGTATATATGATTAGGCATTTTCATTGTGATTGTGTTCTAAGACAAACCCAAAGAAAAATCAATGATCGCCTTTTTACGTAATTTTCGACGTCTTATTAGAGCAGCTAATTTACTCTTTGGAACCATCTAACTTGAAAATTGTTCAAACTACAATTTTAAAATGAATACAAATACATTTTATTACTTCTTATAAAATATTAAAAAATAAAAAATAAAAGAGTACAAATTAGCATATCATGTGTCTATAACATATATCACATTATAGAGAGAGACGTATAGTGAACGACACATGAGAGATTAGAATAAAATATAATATATAACAGAGACAATGATACAAACATATTACTTTTTATAAAATATTAATAAACAAAAAATCAAACAAATGAGATAAAATAATTATTATAATGATAAAAGAGGCAAACCAAAGAAAAAATAAGAGTTATTTAAAAAGATAATTTTGTCTATGAGACATTTGTGAATTGGAGTTATGACTCATCCCTTCAAACCCCTTACGATTATATCAATTTTGTCTCCAAAGAGAATTTACTTACCTCATCCACTTATCTTTCATCCCACCCCTCCTAACACCTCAATCCAAGCAAAACCCTATGGGAATGAAAGATATATAATAATTTTATTTGGAAAATTATATCCTAATATGCGTGTTTATATATTTAATTGAATAGGGTTAAAGTAGAAAAGGTGTTTCAAATATATCTTTCTCTCCTTTACATTCAATTTTGGGGTGGACAGAAAAATGAGGTGTTGGTGGGAATAGTGGGGACATTCTCTTCCATTCTCCTATATTATAAATGCAACCGATAAGGTTAAACTATTAAGCTTCTTTACTCTCCTTTTACTCCCCACCCAAACAAATGCTCATGTATCCAATTGGATTAATCGTGAACTTTTGAATATTAAGTTAACACCACGCCTTAAATTGAATTAATCAGAACCTAATGAACATTATCTTGAGACGTGACAAAAGAGCTATGTTCATATATATATATATAATATATAAGCAATGAGAAACAAATAAGAACACCATACTAATGCTTTTATCATGAATGGAGCAATTACTAAAAGGATTGTGCATAGTTTTTTTTTTTTGTTACAAAGGAGGCTGAATTGCGCAAAATTATACTTTTTCTATATTATGATTTATATAAAGGAATTCAATATGTATTTAGGGTCTGTTCAATATGTTGTACGGGTATGGGATGTGATTCGAAGTACCCATACTTCACAACAGAGGAGTCTCTTATTTGATAGCAAGAAAGGGAGAAGTAGATGATGGAGTAATCTCATTATATTCCATCTATATCCCAATCCCATTCATTTAATGTCCCTTTGGTGTAATTCTCAAAAAAAAATCCCTTTGGTGTACATTGACATAAGAGATGTCATTTATAGTCTATCTGTTTCTATATATGGAAAGTTAAGAAATCATCATATCATATTTGTCAAATTGCATAGAAAAGAAAAAGGGGATTTATGATGATTTTGAAATCTTTTCTACTAGGGTAAAATTTGTGTTTTAGCTTATTGATGTTGTGGTATATTCTCATGATGCAACATTTTAAATTTCTCCTTGGTTGCACTTTTGCAAACTTGTATCTTCCATGTAAGTACTCAGATTGGTCGGTGTGGATGCTCTCGTTAAAATCTTGTCGTGCCTTCCAATTTGTTTATAAACTTCTTAATATCACTGGGGCAGCATAGAGCTTATTACCTGCCCCTCAAATCCCTGCTTTTGATGCCAAAGTGGCTTCAGAGACGCAGTGCCATACGTTTGCCACCGATCAAAATATTTCAATATCAAGCTTCTATTACTTTAAAAACTTGGCAAGAATACTAGGCCTCTGTCTTCGCACTTATCATATGACTGCTGAATTTTGCCTTAGACATGTGGTATTAATGACTTAACAAATAACAGATATAAGACAGTTCGAACTGACAATTTCTTTTGTTAAAGCTGTGTTTCCCATAGAACTAGTTAGCATTGCTATACCTGAATTTAGCTTCAACTGTTTTTCATGTTGGGTTCACATTCGGGAGCAGTATTTCTGTCCTGTTCCAAATGCTTTTTCCCTATGGATTTAAGCTGCATCACATTAATCTTTTATCACAATAGCTTCCACATTTGTTCTCTAATTGCATTACTACTGCTCAATTCACACTCTAAGTGTTGATAGTGCTTTTTAGGTGTCTAACCCAGAAAACACTTCTAAAGGATCCAGAAAACACTTCTAAAGGATCCAGAAAACAAGTTCACAAGAGTGATCTAGAGCACAAAGCCAAAGGCCTAGATTATGGAATTCCTGTTTCAATTTTGTAATAATTGGATAAAAAGCTAAATATGTATAGTCTAGCTTCTTTCAAAATGTGTAATACTCCCGGAAATGTTTCCTCATTTTGAGATCTCTACATTCTTCTGCTTTTGGTTAGAATTCTAGCTATTATAACATAATACAGGATATATATTGGTCTAGTAATTTGTTGTTTGTTTTTGCAGTGTTACTCGCTAGTGACGTTGTATTTTGCATAGAAATGCAATTTGATTTCCTGGCATTAAGTTTCATTTCTTTTTATTCACTGAAGAATATAGGTTACTCACATTTTTTTTTAATTTCTCTGTATTTTTTTCAGGCTTGAATCACGCCAAAAGAGACCCTTTGGTCCAAGATTAGAAGTAATATCATTATCACCATATTATCATTTTTCTCCATGTATTTAATTTCTTGAATATGTAACCATGACTACGTTATCATATTATGTCTTTTAGTTTACCGCCGAAGAAGCTGTTCACTACCAACTTGATGCGTTAAAATACAATGATCAACCTCACCATGACTATGGGGTAGAGGTCATGTATCGGGTATGCCTCATGATTCCAGGATTTTGACATCTTCAGCGTATTAATAAATAGATAAAGGGATCTGGAATCTCATCCATTGATAATTTTCTTTCTAGTTTGCGGGCTTTGATCCTTTTGAAAGATCAAGCTATTTTGGTCCATTCTTTGATCTAGGACAGGTTAGTAAGCCCTTCCACTGCATGAATAGATATTTTGAGATGTTTTCTTAACCTTTTCGTATCATGGTCAATTTGCGGATCCAGTTTGAACGATTTCGCCGAATATTTCACCATTCAACTTATCGCGTTCTACTTGGTCATAAGGAACGGAAGATTTTGAGCAGCTTGTGGGTTGAAGAGGTAAGGGAATAATCTGTCTTACGGTGGTCCATCTTGTATAGTTATCAGCACCTTGATATTGTTGTGGAGTAAGTTGCATCTTATACTTATCAGTTAGGGTGCTTGTCTCACTGATGTTTTACATGCAAACATGAAACTAGAACCGATTCAAGCAGAGAGTATGGATACAAGGCTCTCGCCCTGAGGAAGAAGAGATCTTCCAATTCACAATGATTCAGGTTGGTTTTTGCCCCACCCTGTGCTGCTTGTTTTTCTGCTTGATGGCACATCTGATCAATTGCTGCACTCACCGACAGAGGGTTGGTGGCTCTTGGGATGGTTACTGGCTGACAGAGAGCCTGCTTCCTGATGGAGATGCGTTTTCCGGTGGCGTTGCTTATTAAACTCCCATTTGATCATGTAGGCACATTGTGCGTATATCCATTTGTTATAATCCTAGCCACTTTTGTTGTGCATATGAAGGAAAGTGGTTGTGCACTTGTGCTAAGGTGATGCACCAGCCAGGCATATTTTGTATATATTTTCCGACTCACGGCCTATTAAGGGTAATGTGTACATTTTGTTTACTATATACAAGCAACAAATATTCTGTTTTAAATACAAGTCCATGTTTAATTATCGTACCCCTACACTGTTGTTTAAGTTTGCGATGTCCTTTTAGTGTAAGAGAACTGTTCACAGAGGCGGAGCCTGGCGCCCCCCTGGACTCCATTAAATAAGGGTATTATTAAGCATAGGTCAAGATTGCTTGCTTCCCGAGAGACAAAGACTTACAACCAGAGGTCTAATTCCCCATGACCTCATCATTTTTCTTTTATTTCCTACTTACTTTACCTATTCCATTTTTACTTCTTTATTATCTATTCTTTATGTTTACTTAATATTGTCTAGTATATTCTTCCATAAGCTTATATCATATTAATATTTATTCATTCATTAACAATATGATTTATATATATTATAATATGCATTTCTCCTTATTAATCTTATAATATTGTAGCATAATAATCTACTTATTTATTTTTGCATACTTTTATTTTCTTATTATTTATCCTTCACCTTTACTCAAACATTAGCTTATATTATTCTAAAAAGTATCATTTATTTATATTATATTAAAATTTATTAATTCACTAAAAGTATATATATACATATATATATAATACATTATACATTTTTACTTATTAGTATAGACTATATCATGTATATCTATTTATTATTCTATCACACGGATAGAAGTATGCTTTTTCTAAAACATATATAAATATTGTTAATTTTTATTTTATCATTATTTTATTTAATTATGAATTGGTGTTATAATATCATATCCATATTTTTAAATGTTCTCGCTCTTTATTTTTTTTTCTATTTTTTAATGTTTAAAATAAAAAGTAAAATTGATGTAAATATTTTGAATTATATTATGTCATCCAAATAAATTATTAAATTATAATTACAAATATAGATTAATATTTAAAATATTTTTTTTAATTATATAAATAAGTATATGAGCAATTGTGCAACCCTGAATAAAAGTTCTAGCTCCACCACCGACAGTTCAACTCATTCTAATGAGAGTATTAGTAAAACCTCGATACAGTGAATGGAGAATCTATGAAGCTGGAATGTCTTGTGACTATTGTCTCTTTAAGCTTGTTTAAAATGTATTCCTTCTCGTGTTTAATAGCTCTGAATCACAGTTCGGTCTCCCTTGGCGGATGGGTTCCATACTTCCGATCCACAAAAGAAATGTATTCTTACCTCATACATGAAAAAAGGAGTTTATTTTCATTTAACTATTTATAGTTTTATTTAATTTTAGATTTCGTTCAGGATACCCAACCATCATCAAGTTTTCCTCTAATCTTTTTAATATTTTAAAAAATACTTTCTTACCTTTAGTCTGAGAAAATAGAAGATGAGATCTCCGAATTCTTAATGCATACTTGATTTTATAGTTGTTTGAATGAATTGTATGAAAATTAGGAGTGTTCATGGGTCGGGTTTGATCTCACCCGAACTCAAATTCGATCCGACCCGATTAATTTTGTTTGGGTTGGATTGGATTGATGACAAGCTAGTCATCGAATCCGATCAAACTCGATTTCTATTGGATCGGGTTGGATCGGATCGGATCATCTATTTATCCGTTTAAATTTTTTATATATTTTTAATTATTTTTTATAAGATTTAACATCAATTATATTTTTTTAAAAAAAACCTATTTTTTTTAAAAGTTTGTGATGATTTTAAAGGAGAAAGTATAAATTTTTAATATATTGTAGTTCTAAAATAATATAAAATTTTTATCAAGAACATATTGGTTTAAATTTAATAAAAAAATATATAAAAGTTTGGGTCATCTGGTTAGGTCGAATTGATCGGGTTCGAAAAATTTGAGACCCGATCCGACCCATTGGCGATCGAGTTATGATGGTTCGATTCGGGTCCAACTCGACCAATGATCCGATCGGACCTAATCGAAATTAGATCGGTTCGAATCGTTGAGTTTATCGGGTCGATCTGATCCGGTAACACCATAGTGAAAATAAAAAAAATAAAGTTATTATTTTAAATAAATGAATGATTGGAGAAAAAATATAGTAATAATTTCAAATGATATTCAACATAAAATAATATTTAAAAAAAAACTTAGTAAATAAATTATATAACAATAATCTTACGTATAATATAATATTTTTTTATAAATGTAAACTAAAAAAATAAAAAGAAAAAACTGAAAGAAATAGTGAAACAATAATAGTATAATAATTATATTATTGAATGAGTATACTGTATACGATTAAAATTTAATAGCTAGAATTAAATATAAATAAGAGGTATATTAACGTGCATATAAGATTAAAAGGTAAAATTAAAAGAAAACAAAAAGATGTAGATGTATGAGAGAGAGAAAGTAGCAAGAAAAAAACGATTGTCCAAAGGTTAAAACAACGTTGTAGATGCGCGTCCGCATGAACTTGAAAGTACTACGAATTCGGAATACCCAATATTCTATATTTCTACGTACAAAGTTTCATCATAAATTTTAATAAACATCACATCATTTATTTAGAGTCTATCAAAATCAGATCAGAACTCAGATTAGATTTTTTATTATAAAATGTGGTCTTAAGGCTTTGGTTAGAAACTAACTAATAGAGAAATGATATAAGATGCTGAAATATAAGATGTGGTGGTAGAGTCCGTCAATTATTATTAAACTTATATTTAGATAAAATTTTATAATGGTGGTAATGACATGTTTGAATAATTTACATAAAAATTATTTATATTTTTTATTATATATTACTATTTATGACCCTTAATAAATATAATATTATTATATATTTATTTGATTTATGATAATATCATATATTTATCATTATTTATATCTCTTTATATATCTTTTCTCTTATCTTTAATATTGTTTTTCTCTCAATATATTTTATTTATTTCACAATATTTTTATCTTTTTATTTTTTTGAAATAACGATAAAAAGGATCGAAGATGATAGATAAATATAAAAAGAATAAAAAAAATTAATATTATCATTACACAAATAAAAAATATTATTCAAATGATAATACTTAAGATGCTAAAATAAAAATGATCATAAAAATAATTATTTATCTCAAATTCAATAAAAATAACTAATTTAAAAAAATATTATGATGACACTCAATAGATTTAAAATATTATGACAAAAAATTAGTCCAGAGAATAAATAAATGTGAATGAATAAAAGTTAACTAAATGTAAGTATTAAACAATTATAAAATAAGATAGAAAAAAAAATAAATTAATAAATGAACTCAAGTCAAATATTTTTTTATCATAAATAAAAATAATATAAGAACGAATATCATTTTAAATGAACTATGGTATAATTTTGGAAAGTTATTTAAATGAGTAGTTTTGTCTAAAAAGTTTTATTCCCTCTAATTCCATCAATTTGGTGGAATGAAATATTTGGGATTTGAAGGTGTGATTCACCCCTCTAAATCTCATATGACTTTTATATTTTTTTTTTGTTTAGGGGTGGAAGAAGGATAAAAGAGAAAAATAAAAATGAGGTAAATAATTTAGTCATAATGAAAAGAAAAATGAGATAAATAATTTAATGATAATTTTATTAGAGGGAAATATAATAGAATGTTCCTTTATTTATGTTTATTCTTTTTCAAAAGTTAATTTTTTTTCAACCTCAAATTGATGTGTAAAAAAATTTAAAATATATTTCTAATGTTAACCGAATATAATTAAATATATAAATACATATATTAATATATATATATATATATATTTGTACAATAAAAACATATTTTTATTTTTTTAATTATGTTATTTAAATAAGGTTACTTTTTTCACTCGTATTCTTTTTATTTCATTTCCTTACTTTTCTTTTTTTTTATTATCTTTCTCTCTCCTCAATAACTGTTGAACCAAGACTCTAAAAAAAATAATTTTTTTTTTAAATATTTAAAATAATATAAAATGAGAACGTGAGTCGCAAAAGAGCATAAAATGTTCACAAAATATACTAAACTTTAGAATAATATTTAAATTTAAGTCATAATTCAGGGATAAAAGGAAAATACCTAGAACAAAATTATAGTCGGAGAGTCGGGAGCCCAACTGAGTCGTACTTACCAATCTAATTGGATTGGGCGTGGTGTTTGGTGGTCGTCCGACGTGCTACACACGGTTCAAAGGATCCGACCTGGACACGAGACAGTGGTCCGGTGGACGATACAATTTTGTTTAAGTAAATAAAAGAGAAAAATAAAGAGAGATACAAATACAATATATCAAATAAAAAAGGCGCATATAAACCTTTTCTCCATTTTACCATCACATCGCCGAGGGAAGGCGCAGAGATCTCCAAGAGAAAAGGGACGAAGATGATGTCGAGCGGCGGATACACCTCCATCGACAACCAGAAGGTGTCCGGCTCCGTTCCGGTAAGCTTCTACTTTTCTCCGGCGACCCCTCGTTTCATTTAGCTTCTCCTGTTCTTCTTGCTCAGATCTCTCCCTCCTCCTTTGCACCGCAGGCCGCCGCCGGACCGGATCACGTCGCCGTCAAATTCACAGGTTCCTGTCGTCGTCTTTCTCTTTTTCCGTCTTGATTTTTTTTTTTTTTTGGGATTGAATCTGAATTCTCCGCCATTGCCTTGGCAGAATCCAATCTCCAGACCTTTCCACCTTCCGACGCGCAGGGCAAGATCTCCGCCGTCTTCCGTCCCCCTTCTGATGCCGATGGTATGCTATAAGATCTATTTCCCCTGTTTTTGAGATCTGCGTCCGGATCTCATAAATGGTGTCTTGATCTCTGCTCAGATACTTTCTCGAAGCCGGCTCGTGGGGGGAGCTCGGAGGAGGCGCAACCCAGCGGGTGGATGCACGCCTTCACCGTGGGCGCTTACAAGCCCTACTTCGATGTCGACACTTCGGATGTCGTCGAGCGGATCAGAGACTCTCTCTTCCCTTTCAAAGGGAGCTTCAACGAGAAGACCTCCGACAATCCCGACCTGTACGCTAGCTCTCTCCCAAATTTTCCTTATTTGTGCAGTCCAGCTTATATGAATGCTTAGATCCTTCATGCAAATTGGACAAACTTGCCAGTTCTTTAGTATCTACCTGCACTGGTCCCGGTTTCGTTTGCTCATTTTTGGTTACCTGAAGATGTTCTAAACTTTGGTCGAGCTTTTACATAATTTGGATCTAAATTGAGAAGACTTCACATTGGTTGTGGATGCCCGTTGCATAATTTATCACTTAGTGCATGACATCATAATGACAAGTATTTTCAGATAGAAATTATGAATGAATCAATTTAAGAGTATGAACGCTCTAGATCTGTTAGAGCTACACTTAAATGGATGGAGAGCAATGATTGATTTTCCTTATCAAGCATTGGTTAGTCATAAGATAAATACTTGTTTGAAATGAAGATTTTTCAGTATTGAATCATATTGTCATCAAGGCCAACAGGAAAGTTCTTCAGATATGTCATAGAGAATGTAAAACAACAGTGAGATGACTTGTGAGACTAAAAGACAAAATGAGGATACTAAAAAAATCTGTGACTACATGTGTCGAGTGGGATACTCTTCTTTGAGAAGGTTTGCTGAGGTGGTCCGATCAAGTTGTGGTGTGTGCTTTTCGAAGGTCCAAGAACTTAATGTTGAGAGTTTAATTTGTATTCTTTGTTTGACGAGAGTTAGAATATGTCAAGTTGTTTTCTTTTTACTCATAAATTGGAACACAGTTATGTGATGTTGCTTGATTTTATTTGTACTTTAAATGCTCACTAAACTATGCATATGCAGTGTCAAAAGCAGCAACATGAAACTTTATTTATCTTAGACAAAAACTAGCACTTTTTAAAGGGACAAAACTTGCACATAAACATGAGTATGTTCATAAGTTTCTCATACCCATGTTTGAATCTTTTACCATGTAATCACATCTTGCAAATATTTTTGTCTGGCAGGTATGGGCCATTTTGGATATGCACCACATTGATTTTTGTCGCAGCTGCTATTGGCACATTTGTCACTTACGTGGCACACAAATTGCAGAAGAAAGAATGGAACTATGACATTAACCTTGTCACTTGGTCTGCTGGATTGTTCTATGGCTATGTGACAGTTGTGCCTCTTGGTTTATATATTATTCTGAAGTATTTTTCGGCACCATCTGGGCTCGTTCAACTTTGGTGTCTATATGGATATTCACTGTTCGTTTTCATCCCTGCGTCGGTAAGATATATTATTCTGCTTTTCTTTGGTTATTCTGCTTTTCTTTGGTTGATAAGTTTGTTCTCTTGTGATGTGTGGTGATTTGCGAATTGGTTTCAAGGAACTCACATTTAGTTGGCCTGTGTATAGAATGCTTGTTGGTATTGGATTGACTTTTTTTTCTTTTTTCTTTTTTTTGAGGGAGGTATTGGATTGACTGTCAAGTAGCCATTAAGATTTTTCCACCACGAAGTGAATCATATTTGATGTAATGGAACATATGCTTGTTACATACTGCAAGATAGAAATTCTTTTTGCACATTTGAATAATCTAGGTTGACCTTTGACACTATATTACATCAGGCATAACTAGTGCATATATGACAAATGAAACTAGTGCATATATGACAAATGTTAAATTATCGGTTGACTAGACCAGCAAACAATTAAGAAAGGCCAAGTTAGAGATAATGAGTGAGTAGGTAGTGTGTGTCAACTCTGAGCATATCTTTTTAAGATCACATCAGAATCTGATGTGTGTCCTTAGACCCCCCTTCTCGTCCTTTGATCTCCCACATCCAATGTGTCTCGATGGTCTTTCAATAATCTTTTTATCGGTTGCCTCACATTTCTTTTAAGAAGAGTTGCTCACATCTCCTTACAGTAATGTATGATGGCAATTGAATCATCAATACCAAAAGGTTCTCAGGCACACTTCAATATTAAATTATTTACAATGGTGAAATATTGTTGATAAGCATCGAGTATTAGTAAAGCATTTAGAAGTTGATGTTTATTCTGGAAATGAACTGGATGATTTGTTGACACTACTTTTCTTTAGGAGGTGTTAATACTCAATTCTACTTGTAACATTTGTTGTGTTTGAGTAAACAAAGTGCTAACAAGTGTGCTTTTCTATGTCAAACAATTTTAATGGACTATTTTGAGAGAGAATTAGAATGAACTTGAAATAGTTTAAATGATAAAGAAGCTGATTCTTGTGAGTTCCTAATCCAGAATTTTATATGCACTTAACGATATATGGGAAGTGTTATTTATCAAGAAAAGCAAGCATTCAAGTGCAGGCATTTCTTTCTTCTTGTTAGAATCCCAAGTTCATAAAGAAACTGAATGCCATCTTACTACATAAAATATACCCAATGACTATCAAAGGTGCTCAAGATTTTTTGCACAAAAAAAGGGTTTAGGATTTCATTTTAGGTCAATAGTATTTTGAGATCCAGGAAAAATCAAATATGAAGGACAAATTGGTTAAATGAATTCCACCCTTAGTGCTTATAAGCTTAAAAAAAGTTGCGATATTCTGGCTTATGAACTTTGATTTTCCAAGTTAGCTCATTAATCATTGTGTTATTTATCAAATACATGCATACGCCAAACTAAATGCTCTTTTAGGTTCTATCATAGCACAAGAGCTGTGTAAGCATAACATCGTTTGCTAAGGGCGTGTTTAGATTGAGGGGAAAGGAGGAGGATAATGGAGGGGAGGGTAAAAATTAACCTTGTTTTGAATATCAAATCTTTTGCAAGGGAAGAAAAAAATTATTTCCCCCCAAATTGGAGTTGAATGGAGGATAATAATTTTACCCTCCATTCCCCTCCCTCCCATTACCTTCCCCTCCCCTCTCTTCCCTTCCCCTCTATCCAAACATACCCTAGGAGTAAGATTTCACAAGTAATCTAAGCTTGATTGATATGTTCCCTTTACTGTGAATGATGCTTGCATTAACCTTGCCATATCTCTAATATTTCGGATTATTGGTTGGCCTTATTTTTCTTATTTTATGTCCTTTTGTTTTGTTGGCATATATGATTGTTTGTCTAAAGCATCATTTTGTCTTTGTTTCTTTATTGCAGTGCCTGTCTATTGTACCTATAGAAATTTTCAGATGGGTGATTGTTGGTGTTGCTGGATTCATGTCAGCAACTTTTGTTGCTGTAAATCTTCGTGCACACATCACATCAGCTGGTGAAAGATGGTTCCTTATAGTTGCAGGCATATTCTTGTTGCAGTTAGCTCTCGCAGTTGTCTTGAAGATGTACTTCTTCACGATTACTGTCTAAACATAATGGGGTGATTTCATTGGTTTAGGCCATACAAACGTAGACTTAGTGAAGATATGAAAACGATTCATTTTAAGCATTTTCTGCATATACTTGTATGGTTGTACCGCCTATGAACAGCCAGGCTACTTTGTAACTCTACTGTTTCGCCCTTGAGATCCAAGTTTTGTGTTTAAAATAGTAAGCACAGTCCTTATACAGCAGAGAGACAAGAGCCTTCAGTTTCCTTTTTTATGGTCCAATTAATGTGTATCATTGTCCACTGCTATATTGCAAAGTTTACCTATGCTCTATTCTTAGTTGACTCAAATTTTTTGCTGTCTCTCAAGATGAGGAATGCTGAGAATTAGTATTCCCTGTATTTCGATCTCCAGAGTTGCCACCTTGATTAGGGTAACTTTTTTCCCTTTGTCATCAAATTAGTCAGTCCTGAATGCATGTGGGCCTAGGCAGGCATCCAAAGAAAAAAAATATTTTATTGTCATGAACGAGGCATCCCCTTGTTCTTTGTAAAGCTTTGTGTCACCCTCTGAGCTATAATCATTGGTAAGCATAGTGACACCTCATGAAGTGATAACATGTAGGTCTTAGTGATCTTTTCTCTTTTCTTATTTGGTAGTACACATGTTAAGTTTGTTACCAGTTGGATGCATATTCACAGTATCGCCAAGCCATTGGTTGCATTGTTGTAACACGCTGTGGCATTTGAAAGGGGCTTAACGCACACTCTAGTTCTCTCTGGTTGAGTACAAGAACTCGAATGGAGGGCTGCATGTTTACCAGTTTTAACTGGTTGCTGGTTTTTTCTTTTCGAATTTCCTGATTGCAGGTATTGGTTAGTATTAATCTGGTAGATAAAAGGATTAATCTAGAAAACGTAAAAGCTTGAAGTTAGAAATTTATATCGCCTCCTTATTTTGCATTTTACTATTGGTGGATTTATATATTCATATGGCATCTGTTTGGTATAAGAATTAAGAGGGTAGAAATAAAAATGAGATATTCTTATATAAGGAATAAAAATAAAATATTCTTATATTATTCTCGTGTTTGATTAATTAATTGACATCTAATGATCAAAATTAGATAGTGTTTGGTTGAGACAAGAATAAGATAATAAATTTAATATTTTTTATTAAATAATATTACGTATTTATTTAATTTATTAATTATATTAAAAGAAAACAAATAATCATCATAATATATTAATATTATTGAGTTAAATAATTTTAAATAATGATAAAAAGTATTACTGTACAATTACTTTAATTATGTAAATTAACATATTTCTTGTAATTTATAATCAATCTTTATTTTATTTTTAATAAAATATTAACTAATAAATAATTATGATATTATAGTAGAATACATGAAAATACTAGTTAA
This sequence comes from Pontederia paniculata, assembly GCA_001647135.1. Lineage (NCBI taxonomy): Eukaryota > Viridiplantae > Streptophyta > Magnoliopsida > Commelinales > Pontederiaceae > Pontederia > Pontederia paniculata. Next base: position 120,490 of record LTAE01000040.1, read on the forward strand.
TTAGTCATAGTAATATTTTTAGTAATATATTATTATCTAATAATTATGATAATACAAAAAATAATTAATGCTTAGAATAATATTTGTATTTATATTTTCTTATACTTACTATTTTATGTAAAAGTTAATAAACACTAAAATTTATTAATTATAAATCATTATGAATTTACTAAAATAAAATAATTTAATAGAACCTTTTTTCTTAAAAAAAGATAGGAACATGAAAAGAAATAAGTGATTTCAGGTACTATGAGATTGTTTTAAATTGTAGTGAGAATAAATTGTTTGAGGAGTGTTTGATTATAATAATAAGAATAAGATAATTATTTTTGCATTGTTCTTGTACCAAATAATTTCATACAATTCATCACATTTTTAAGACTCCGTTTAGGGATAAGAATCAGGCCAAAATTTAGGCCTGGTTCCTAGCGTTTTTGGCAAACAAGTGCAAAAAAAAAATTGTAATGATCTAGCTTAGTTCCCAACGGTTCTTGCGAACAGGCGAAAAAAAATTATAATGATTACCATAACCAAGTTCTGATCAAAGTTCACATGATCAGAACTTAGTTAGTCTAAGGCCCTGTTTGGGGCCAACACAAAACGCTGGTTATCAGCGTTTCTTCTCTCACATGAAACGCTTGATGACCAAGCGTTTGGGGGCAAAACGCCCTGATGCCAAACAGGGCCTAAGGCTGTGTTTGTCAATAGCGGATTTATAAGTGGATAGCGGTTTAAGAGCGGATAGATGTTTATTTAGCGGATAACGGTTAATTATTAAGGGTTAATATTTAGCGATTCGTTAAGGTGATAATAAAAAAATATTTGATAAATGTGGTGATAAAATTAATTGATAACTATAAAATGACGTAAATAGGCTTAATACATTAATATGATAAATCATTTAAATTTATAATATTACGTATTTTCTAAAAACTTTTTATGTGATTTATGATAATTAATTTAGAATAATCTTTTTAACTAAATATACTTGCATAAATAAAAAATTTAAATTTACAAAATTATGTATATCATTGTCAATAATATTTAAATACTAACAAGTATTTATGGTTATATGCATAGCTCAAACTCTAATAAAAATTCTAATAACAAAGAAGGGTAAATTGGGTATAAAAGTTCAAACTCTATTTTTCATTCGCTAAACGTTAATAAAAATAGTCTACGATCCAACCGCTAACCGCTAAACTATAAAATAATTTACCAAACACTTAGTTATAAAAAAAATAACGGTTTGACCAAGTCAAACCTCTACACTCTAGTCTAACATCTATTTTTGTGTTGCCAAACACAGCCTAAGTTCTTGTCGATTGCAAGAATTTGACTTGGTTCTCCAAGCTTTTTTTTTAACTTTTCAATTTTTTATTGCTTTTATTTTTTTACTTTCTTTTTTTCTTAACTTTATTTTGGATATTATACTTTTATATTATCTTAATTTTTTAATTAGAACATCCTTCTAATTAAGTCACTTAATTAAAATAATATTACACTAATTTATATTATTATATTAATTATGATATTATTTGTCATTATTTTTTCTTCTTTATTTCATATGATTTTTTTTATGTTACATTATTACATTTAATTAAAATTAAATTAAAATATCATTTGCTCTTTTTTAACTTATTTTTTATCATATTTTTTGTAAGTTCGACTTTAATCAAATCTTAATTATTTTACTTAATACATTAAATTATATTTTTATATGTAATTAATTTATTAATTGATATTATTATCTTTTGCTTTTATCTTATTTTTTGTTCTTACATTGCTTTTCATTTTTAACTTTGTTTTTTATTGTTACATATTTTTTTTCTTATTTTAATTAGTTTTAGTATTAATTTATTTGTTAGCTCGCTCTTGATCAAATTATAAAAAAGTTATGTTTAATGTGTAAAGGTATTACTTAATATAATATTACATTAAATTCTATTTTATTTTTTAAATAAATAAATTATTCTTAGTATTAGTATTTTAACATAATTTATTATAAAATACTCAACAATCATATAAAATAAATAATAATAAATTATCATAATTATATATTTAATTTAATATTTTTTATCTTTTTTTAAAAAAATATTCTTTAATTCTAGAAGTTCATCCAAATTATCATCAAACAAACATCTAATCAACTTTTTAGTTCTTCATTATTATACTTTTTCATCCAAACATTCAAAATTTATCTGTTTAATTGATTAGTTCTCGAGAATTGTAAGAAACTTAAATTCCTGTATCAAAACGATACTTAAGTGATTTTCTTTTTTTTTTCTTTGCTGAGATGTATTGTAAGATTAGTATTTGTTATGTTTTTCCAATAATAAAAATGTAAAAGTTAAGTTGTTAAAGAAATTGGACTAGGACGAGCGGTCAATGTTTGCCACACACAAGGTGAAAATTGAATAACGGTCAAATTAGACATCGGAACACAAGTGCTGGTACAGGCCTTGTTGGGTGCTGTTCGGTTAGGTTTGGAATTTGGGTTGCAGTTCTGGTTCCGCCCAGGCTTAGTATACCTGTTTTTCCATTTCGTGTATTTTTTTCATGTAAATATTATATATCCATATATGAAAAGGAAAACATTATTTAATTATCTAAAACTAAAGTCTACAATTTTTTATTTAGTGTTGAAAAACTAAGGAATATCCAAAATAGTATTTTGTGGGAATTTTTTCTACATAAAAAACTTTATTTTCCCTTTTTTGTGCGTAATAAACATTTTCTACTTCGAAAATGGAAATTTCTCCAGCTTCTATCATAACGGGGGAAGGTCAGGACGGACACCCGCTTCTCTCTCTCTCTCTCTCTCTCTCTCTCTCTCGTCTTGCCTCGACTCTCCTACTCAGTTGGACTCTGGTAGAAGAGCTGAAAGCCCTCGTAAGTAAAGCTTCTACTTCCTTCTTCCAATTTTTTCAAGTTTCTCCTGCCGCTTCTCCTCCTTCGTCCTTCCTCCTCCTCCTCCTGCTGCTTCTCGTTTCTTCTGCGACCTCCATAACCATCGATCCGACTGCCAAACTTAATTAGGTTTTTTTTTTCTCTCCTCCAAATTCTCTCTCTCTCTCCCTCCCTCTCTCTCCTTCCAATTTTGGCTTCGCTCTCAAGTTCGGTTTCTGATCTTTTCACTTCGCACAACGGGAGATTTTTTAGGGTTTCCTCTTTTTTTCCCGCCAAAATTTTTCCATCCCGCTCCCAGTTATTTTTCCTTTTCTTCCTCCGTCGGAACTCATCTCATCGGAACCGCTCGTGTTATTTTCAGGTGGAGTGCCATTCGTTGTACTGAATGGTGTGAGACCGTGTGCTCTTCTAGCAATTCAGGATGCACATAAAGAAGGTAACCCCATTTCCTTTTACTTGTCTTCAACAGCAAAGATTTGACCCCGTAATATTTTCATCGGTGATTAATTGGATTATTATGAGGACGTGTGCTTAGGTTTCTGACTTTGTGTTGAATTCTTTCCTTTTTTTTTCAGATCATAATCGAAGGCTTCAAGAGCTACAGAGAGGAGGTCTCCACAGATCCCTTCAGTCCCAAAGTTAATTGCGTTGGTAATGACTCTTCTTCTTTTCCACATTTTGTTTCTCTGCCGGAGACTTAGGTTGGGGAATAAGAAAATGAATGTGGTTAATTGATTGTTCCCGTGGAAACCTTTTGAAACTTGTTTGATGCATCTTAATGTTGTAGAAAGGGAAACCTACTAGACTTGCTATAACTAGGTTGGTTGCTTTCTGGAAACATGATGCCCATCATGTAAGAATTGAAATTGTTATCTGATTACCGTTATTACAATATATGGGAACCTAACCAATGGTATTACTGATCTCCCGTGATTATAGAACTTCATCTAGTACCATGGAACTTGATAGGTGGCCACAAAACACTGAAATTATGTGTGACTTGTACTGGTACCAAGCCACGATTTTGTTGCCTTTTAGCTGTTATAAGTGCAGTTCGTCACTAATGCTCAGGCTGTCATGACCTTGTCTTTTTTATTACAATTCTGCCTGATCTCTCTGGAAATAGATAATTTATGAGACAGATATATTCTCTGTTTGTTTGTTTATTGCAATGGAACTTCCTCTCTGTTCCTTCGCAACATGAGGAACCAATTGCATAAAAAGATGGATGTAATTTTCATTATAGTGACGTCAGCAAGTTTTGCCATTAGGCGATTTAATCTCAATTCTATAGCCCTTTAGATCTATCATAATGTAGAAAACGTTCAATACTATTTCTCAGTTACTATAAATTTTTTTAAGCTCCTATCGTCAATAGCAGTCAATGTAATTCTCTTTAGAAGGTGCAATCAATATAGTAAGTTTAATATTGATTATAGTTGGCATTACGCCTGAGGTGTGTCGTGGCTCTTGATATGAATTTAATGTGTTTTTGGCAGTGGGAGCCAATGGATCTGGAAAGACAAACTTTTTTCATGGTATCATGCTCTTCTTAGTTTCATCTAATTTTGAAGTGCTATTTTTTGTTTAAATATTGATTTATTGGAACATTCCCATACTTATATGGAAATATTTGCTTAGCTATACGATTTGTCCTGAGTGATATCTTCCAAAATTTGCGCAGTGAAGACAGACATGCACTTCTCCATGTATGACTCCTTCTCTTGGTCTTCTTTTTAATAAAATGTTCTGAGTTCATTACATTGACCATTTTGGTCGACATGAACAGGAAGGTGCTGGGCATCAGGTGGTGTCTGCCTTTGTGGAGATTGTATTTGACAATTCTGATAACCGCATACCAGTAAGCTTTCTTATACTACCTCACACAATCTTTTGGTTTTAATTAATTAATAAATACGCACCATTTAAACTTAGACATAACTATTTTACTTCCAAGTTATCCATTCTCTCTCTTTTGGTTTAACTTATGAAATGCCAGTCCCTAGTGAAGCATACAATCATGAACCCATCACTTCTGTTTACAGTATACACACTGGTGATTGCAGGTTGACAAGGAGGAAGTGCGGTTAAGGAGGACGATTGCTTTGAAAAAGGATGAATATTTCTTGGATGGGAAACATGTGACGTATGAGATTTTTGCTGCAAAAGTTTTCTTCTTGAAGTTTCTATCTCATATCGAAATTCTTTTCTTTATCACACTAATTTGATCTTCATACTTACAGTAAAACAGAAGTAATGAATTTACTGGAAAGTGCTGGTTTTTCTCGCTCAAATCCATACTATGTTGTTCAGCAAGGGAAGGTAATAACATGTAACTATTGAAATCCTTTTCTTCAGTGTATCCAGTAATTGTTTAATCCTTACGCAATATGGAATTTTCCATATAGATAGCATCTCTTACCTTGATGAAAGACTCTGAACGGCTAGATCTTCTGAAAGAGATTGGTGGAACTCGTGTATATGAGGAGAGACGGCGAGAGAGCTTGAAAATTATGCAAGAAACCGGTAAGAAATTATTTTGTTTGTTTCCAATGCCTGTTGTGTTGCTATGCTCTGCTGAAATAATCTTCGGATGTTTCAAGATAACAAGAGGAAGCAAATAGATCAAGTTGTTCAGTATTTGGAGGAAAGGTTAAGAGAACTTGATGAAGAAAAAGAAGAGCTACGAAAATATCAGCAGCTTGACAAACAAAGGAGATCACTAGAGTATACTATCTTTGACAAAGAATTGAATAATGCAAGGCAGAAAATAGAGGAGGTCAGACATATTATGCAACTTTGTTCAAATAATCCCAGAAGAAAAGAACATTGATCAAACGTTTTGCTGACAAAACCTTTTCTCTAGCTTAAAGTCATTTGCGTCTATGTTATTGCTATAGCTACTCATGAAATCATGTTTGCATTTCTTTATGTTATTGTTTTAATTAAATGAAAGTAGTTGGTGGATAAGGTGTGAGGATTCACCATCATACACTCATAGGAGTAAGCATCATAATTGTTTCATTCATGAAATTGCATTCTGTTCTACTACGAGAGATATCTCTTTTTTTTTGTATTGCTACTGTCTGTTCTCGTCTAACAACAGTTTGCAGTAAAAAAAAGTCTAAGCTCTTTTAGGACCTACTGTCTGTCTTTGGTGATTAGGTGAAGGTTTTTCTTCTTTTTCTGATGTTACTCGATGGAGATTTGGACTGAAAAAGGAGTCTCATTGTTTCTTGCGTTCTATACATTGAATAATATACATCATCATGTTCATGTTTCTCAAGACAGATCTAGAAAAAATCTGATCTTTGCCCAGTGCTTGTTCATGCAAACTCGGCAAATCTCACTCTAATATGAGTAAATTTGGCCGTTAGAATATATATAAATATGCGTACATCTTAAATTTTCCAATTGGTCGGATATTTTTCCGGTGTTGATCCTCTGATCCATAAAGTTACTAGCCTTGACTAATCCAGTTTGTGAATTAGAGTGTTAAGGGTTTCTCCTCTCACAACAGTGGCACTTATGCATGCTCTGATATTTGTTTGAGATAGTTCACATGCATAAGTAAAAATATTCATAATCATTTAACTTTCTTATGAGGAATAGAAACCCCCTTATTTGATGATCGCGAACTGAATTCGTCAAGCCAACATGCGAGTTTCTGCATATTCTAGGCCCCTCAATTGGTTCTTTGCAGGATCAGACTATACCACTTTTGAGGTACACTTCATGCAAGTGTATATCACTATAAAGTGCGAGCTGATGTGATTCTTGCATTTAATATTATATCAACTAAGTGCTTCTGATGACAGTGTATTTCCTTTTTTGGTATATGCTGTACCTTTTTTGGCTGTTGATGTCTTTTTTTTTGTAATTTTAACAGCCTGTCCTAATTGTGACTTTATTGCATAGTTTATTGTTTTTAAAGTCATACATGAATGCATATGTCAGCAATATGATGACATTGGTTGAGATTATAGAAATTAGCTCATCTATTTATCGTGTTCTGATTGCTGGATTAAATGTGCTTTTGCTTAGATTGATGAGTCACGGAAGAAAGTTTCAGAGAAGTCAACTCAAATGCATAACACTGTGCTTGAAGGCCATGAGGAAATGAAGTTGTTAGAGAAAGATTCCAAAGTTCTAACAAAAGAGATTCAAGGCATGAACAAAGAGAAAACTGAGATCGAGGAAAAACGGAAGGAAGCACTGAGAACCCAAACACAAATCGAACTTGATCTGAGAGATGTAGAAGAAAAAATTGCAGGGGATGCCCGCGCCAAGGTTTATTTTTGTGCACTCTGCAATATGGATTGGCTTTTCCTCTAAAAAAATATGGATTTTCTTTTGATTAATGAGTAATGTTAGTATTTGTTGCATCTATTAACTTGCTTAAGCCCATAGGAGGATGCTGCAAGGAAGTTAGAGAGCCTTAGGAAAGAGATTCAGGAATCCAGAGATGAGCTCCTTGCTATTAAGCCTCTAAATCAGTCAAAGTTGGCAGAGGAGGAGAATATCACGAAAGGGTATGCTTAATAGGATATGTATTTTCTGTAGTGCAGACCCCATTTATCTGTTTGTTGATTGTCTTAGAGAATGTTGAATTGTATATTATATATGTTCCCTCTTTTCTTTTGGGGTTAACAATATATGGGTTCCCTCTTTTGAGGATAGCATAATGGAACGCGAGAAGCAACTCAGCATTCTTTACCAAAAGCAAGGGCGTGCTACCCAATTTGCTAGCAAAGCTGCTCGTGACAAGTGGCTTCAAAGGGAGATTGAGGATCTTGAGCGTGTTCTCTCATCAAATGTCTCACAGGTAATAATTTGGATCTCACCATTTAGGTCTTTTCTACAATTTTGTTCTCTAAAGCAGTCTTATGTGCTGTTACGTTATGTCATAGTAGATACTTGCATGCATATGTTAATGGAATTTTATACTTTCACAGCATTGAACTAGGTTGGGTTTTATATCAACTGCAGCATACCATTCTGATTCACAATGTTTTTATGTAAATTTCTAGGACCGTAAATTACTAACATTTTAAATTACAATAAGATTCCTTATTTCAAGATGCATTTTCTACCTCAAGAATTTGGTCTTAGATTATACTTATAACTGAGAAACCTAATCATAGTGTGGAAATGTGGATATATCTAGGTAATTTGTGTAAACATCTAAAAGCTCTTTTATGATGCATGTTTACTTGCACACTGTTATGTCCTTAAATTACAGTTTTTTGCTTGAGATGATATCTGCTAGTTACTCTTTCATCATAATATTTACAGGTTAAAAAGCTTCAGGATGAAATACAACAGCTTAGAGATGAGGAGAGGAAACTGGAAATATATATACAGGAACGGAAAACTGAATCCAAAAAGCAAGAGTTAATCATAGCTAAGAGCCATGAAGATTCTCGTAGTCTGAGTCAAGAGAGAGACAAACTACAGGATGAAAGGAAGTATGTTATCATGACTTACTCTATGGAATCTCACCTTTTTATATAGCTGCGTTAACTTCGCAACATTATAATGTGCTAGGTCTTTATGGAATCAAGAAGGAAGCCTTTCAGCTGAGATTGATAGGCTTAAATCAGAACTTGTAAAAGCACAAAAAAGCCTTGATCACGCTACACCTGGGGTGAGTGTCGATCTTGGAACCCTTCCACTTATGTGATATAAATATATCTGAAAGGATGCAAGAAAAAAAAAACATGTTTAGAATATGTTCATGTTACCAAATGCTCAAAAGCTTATTGCTTAGATCCTTTGTTCAATGATGGACTTGTTTATCATGTTTGTTATTTCCAAAACTGTATTTGGTATGACAGAAAGTTTGACAATTTCTCACCCATTTATCTTAGGATATTAGAAGGGGATTGACTTCTGTGAATAGGATTATAAAGGACCATGGGATTAAAGGGGTTTCTGGTCCAATACTAGAATTGGTTGAATGTGATCCAAAATTCTTCACTGCTGTAGAAGTCACAGCTGGAAATAGGTATGAGTGTCTTGTCTCTTGTTTGAGAACTTATTTTATTTGTTTTTTTTTCAGAAAAGTTATTTCATTTGTTTAGAATGATAATCTGAAAAAGGAAATTTTGTTTCACAATGATGCTATTTGGTTGACGTCCATGCATGTGATGTTTTCATTATGCACAGCTTATTTCATGTGGTGGTTGAGAGTGATGATATATCAACAAAGATTATCAGATATCTAACTGCAGAGAAAGGAGGGCGTGTAACCTTTATACCACTGAACAGGGTAAAAGTTCCACATATAACTTACCCACAGAACAATGATGTTGTACCTCTGCTGAAGAAATTGAAATTTCGTTCAGATCATGCTCCTGCCTTTTCACAGGTATGTTTGTGATTCAAGCATCCTCCTGCAACAGATTCATTTGTAATTACATGGTTTGCATGCTTGTGTTTTTTATTGTATTTTGCATTATTTACGCATGATAGATATGTCGGCAGTTGGTTTTCTAATTTATGGATTTTTGCATTATTTCCTCTTTTGCTTTGCATTTTCAATTGTGAAACTTGAGTTTTTCACTGGAAAGATGATGCGGAGCTTTTAAACGTGTTTATGCTTGGTAGAGCTTTCCAAGTTACTTCCAACAATTCTAAGTTCATTCAATCATGCTATGTTGAGCAGGTTTTTGGGAGAACAGTTATATGTCGGGACTTGGATGTAGCCACCAATGTTGCTCGCAAAAATTCTCTTGATTGCATTACATTGGAAGGTTTATGTCAAAACTTTCACTATTATTATTGCTCTATATAATTCCTCACCTTAAATGAGTATGACAGGTGATCAAGTAAGCAAGAAGGGTGGCATGACTGGTGGATTCTATGACTTCAGACGCTCAAAGCTGAAATTTGTGAACATAATTAAACAAAGCAAGATATCAATTCAGTCAAAGACTTCTGAACTAGAAGAAATTGGAGAGAGCCTAAAAAATATCCTTTATGAATAATTGAGTGTTTTTATTTTGTTAGTCTGGCTCATCAAATATAGATAATAAGCAATCATAGTCTGTACCAATTGAATGACAATTTTGACAGATGATAAATATGAATTGGAAAAAAGGATCCCAAGAATGCCAAAGAATAGTCCATATATTTTCAAACCTTTTGCTATCTCTTGTCTATGAAGATGAATTTTGTGCTTCTTTGTTTTCTTTTTGTGTTACCTTACTGGAAGAAATCTTGATTCCTCTAAAATGCCTTAGGACTAAAGTTATAATTCTATGCTCGTACTTGTCTCACATTTTCGGAAACTGTGGGGCGAGGGGGTTGTAGTTGTAAGGTCAAGACATCCTTTCCCACTTCTCCCATCACATGTAATACCATGTGTTCTCATCTTACCTTGTATATAACTTTATATTATACATCCTTGTAACATCATATTCTTTTTCTAGAAATATAAGAATTCTCAAACATATCATTAGTTAGTAATCACAAACACAATATAAATTTGTTGAAAGCGTGTTCAATAAAAAACAAATGGAATAACGAGTAGCCAAGTACTAGTAGAGGACCTTGTCAATTAAATTTCAGTTTTTAAGAACGCATTAATCATAAATGTCATTCCAAACAAAAAAAACTGAAGCTAAATCAAAATAAACTAATAAGATGTTTGAATTATAAGTTTAGGGATCTCTTAGAAAAATTAGTTTAAGGAGACACTAGTAAGATCGAGGAGGAACTGGAGTCACCATGAAGAGGAACTATATTGAAAAAAGTTAGGATAGATATAATGTGGATTTAATGATCTTAACTGATGGAGGGTGAAATTTGATTTCAGCTTTTTTTTTTCTTTCTAGAATTTTACTGTTAAAAAAGTTCTAGGGTGAATTTACATAAGATGATCCTGATTTTGATCCTAGTGTGATCTTAGTATTTCAAACTTTATACTGCGATTGGGATCAGTTGTTAATTTGTGTCTCTTAAAATCCTATGATTTTGACAACCTTGATTTTGATCTAGGGACTTCAATAGGTAGCTAACATGAACTATTTTGTATTGTATGCTTGACACTATGAACTATCTTTTAATGTCAAACTGTAATTTCTTTTTGTTCGTCAGCTTACACAAATATGTAGAGATTAAGAGATAAGATATGATTTCCAGGAAAAAGATGGTAGAATGCCATGGAAAAGGCTTAGAATAATTATGAAAGATTTGTGTTCTTAGGAGATGCTTGAATCATAACTATGACATTGTATACTGATGTTGGATATTATGTTATCCCAGTTCTAGAGGGCAACTAAAAATATTTGAGACAGGAGGAAATGCTCTTAGCTCTTAACATTTGCTTTTTCAAAAACTCATCGTTCATGCCACAGTCTGTGCATGATAGTGGAAATATGAAACAGTTCTATTGTAGGCTTGCAGCAAAATTTTGTTTGATAAAAAACTTAGATTTGATATTTAATTCAGTGCATTTTTCTTTGGTGTTTGACTCTTTTGTATATGGTATTTTCTTAACACATTTTATTCTCCTAGGCAAGGTTGTCAAGATCGAGATCTTAAGTAAAATCGTAAGGGGGTCATAAGATCGAAAATCGTAAGATCGGATCGAGGATCGTAAGATCCTATGAATTAATAAAATAATATATTTTAATATAAATTATATATTTTTAATATTTTTTTGCACTCAAATTTTGAATTAGACTTCAATATATCATAATTTGATCAATTTGTAAGAAAAAATTATTGAACTCTATTTATATTCATTGTTATTATCAAAACTGTAAAAACTATTATTTTTAAATGATTAAAATATTTATTTGTGATCGTATAGGATCGGATAAGATCGTAAGATCGTACGGCATAAATTAAGATCCTATTAAGATCTTACACATAAGATCCTCACATTAAGATCGAGATTGGTGAGGGCCCTCAAGATCGTAAAATCGTAAGATCTTAAGATCTAGATCGAGATCTTGACAACCATGCTCCTAGGTGTATGTAGAATTTTCATATTCTATGAATAAATGGTATACATATATTGATGCAGAAAGATGTTATCCTTTAACTTCCCGCACAGATAGACCAGGACATTACAAAGCTGGTTAGTGAACAACAGAAAATTGATGCTCATCGTACTCATGTCAAGTCAGAACTTGAACAACTCAAGAATGATACTGCCAATGCAACTAAGCAAAAACAATCTATTGGTCATGCCCTTGAAAAGAAGGTTCTTAGCACGTTTACTTGTTTGCTTACTTTATTTAGCCTTGGCACATTTATTTTGTCAGAAAGTAGTGTTTTTGAAGCATCAATTGCTTATATCGGATTAGATGACTATTAAATCACGTTATGTTCTCTAGGAAAAATTGCTTTCAAATGCCAATAACCAAATTGAACAAATCCGAGCTGGCATTTCAATGAAACAAGCTGAAATGGGGACTGATCTTATTGATCAACTTACACCGGAGGAAAAGGATCTCCTCTCAAGATTGAACCCAGAAATTACAGAACTTAAGGAGAAACTTATGGATTGCAAAAACAATCGAATGGAGGTTTGAATCATTGAATATTTTGATAACTTTGGGTATCTTCTTCTATACTTGATGTTTAACATAAGTTTAATGCAGATTGAGACAAGAAAAGAGGAGTTAGAGACAAATCTTGCAACTAACCTTGTGAGGCGACAACATGAGTTAGAGGCTGTTATACTATCTGCTGAATCTGACACCTTATCGATGGAAGCTGAACTTAAAAGACAAGAATTAAAAACTTCAAAAGCAGCTGTCGATAAATTGAAAAAACAATTAGAAGGCAAGTGTGTTGTCTGGTAGTTTTGTGCTTGTTTTTTATCATATTACTTCCACTTCTAAGTAAATGCTCTCTCCTCAACAGGTATCATAAAGGGTATAGACAGCCATACGAAGTTAATGCAAGTGAAAAAAAATAGAAAGGATGAACTAAAGGTCAGCAGTCATTTTCTAATGTTTCTTTTCAGTAATCTTTGGTTACATTATTTCTTTTTACTGATTTTGATTGAACACCAACAGAGGTGTGAGGAAGAGTATGAGCAGATACTTCAAGCTGAAGCAAAAGAGCTGGAACAATTGCTGAACAGGAGGAGTATCCTTGTTGCCAAGCAAGAAGACAGTTCTAAAAAGATCAGGGATTTAGGCTCATTGCCATCTGATGCTTTTGACATGTAACTTCTTTCTCGACAAAAGTTCCATTTGAATAAAATACAGTAATGTTGCATTTGGATTTCCTTTGAAGAATAACATAGAAAATGGTTAATTAAGACTTGGCTTTTGAGGCTTTTGAATTATACATGTGAAGCACTCAATTAGTCATCTGTGTAAAAAAACATTTTTTTTCACTTCTACATGTTAGTCATTTGCAACAGGCAGTACTGCACACACTTTTATCAGCTGCATCATTCTTTTAAAGTTTAGGTTATATTCTATTTAGTTTTTTTTGTCTCATGCTGTTAATGATATGAACTAATTTTGATGCACTTCTGATGTACTTAAAATCTTTTTATTGTTATTTATTTTTTGTTGTATCATAGTAAAAATGTCACAATGATTTATCAAGGACAAGGTTGTCATATTTATTGATGAAAGTAGTTTTAAAAAATCTATAGTTACCATTGAGAGTCTAACATTTTGATTTATTTGCTTGTATATTGCTATTTTATCTTTGTTTAAAAGGAGAAAACATTAATTGTGCAAGTTTACTGTTATCTTTTTTAAAAGATGACTAGTTTTGTGTCATCATTTCAATATTTTCTTCTTGAGTATTATAGGTATAAGAGGAAAAACATCAAAGAACTGCACAAGTTGCTTCATACATGCAATGAGCAGTTACAGCAATTTAGCCACGTCAACAAGAAGGCTCTTGACCAATATATGAACTTCACAGAACAGCGGGAACAACTAAAACAAAGACGAGCTGAACTTGATGCTGGTGATAAGGTACTGCCTAGAATAGACACTACATGAAATTTCATTGTTTTCTCTTACCTGGATATAAATACCTAGCATGTTAAAATTGCAGAAAATCAGAGAATTGATTTCAGTACTAGATCAGCGCAAAGATGAGTCAATTGAACGAACATTCAAAGGTGTATCTAGGCATTTTCGGGATGTCTTCTCCGAGCTTGTGCAAGGTGGCCATGGCTACTTGGTTATGATGAAGAAGAAGGTTTATATCAGTACTTCGATTGTGAAATTTAAAAGAAAAAATGTCTAGAGAGGCCTTATGGATAGTGTTTGTGTCTTCTTGTTTATTTGACTTCTGCTGAACTTTTTAAGTGCTAGCATGTCAATTGTAAATTGTATGACTTTAATTCGTTCCTGGGTTGTTGCTTGCATTTGTGTTCCCTTATCACTTAGACTCTTATGTTTTTAGGATTGTCATATTAAATCTGTTTAGCTTCAGAATTTGTGTGTTGTTTAAATGTTTTGTAAATTTAAATGAATTGAAACATCAGTATTTCCATTATGATTTTTTTAAAAACAGTCTAGAAGGCCTTATGCTATGAATAGTGTGTTTTCTTGTTTGAGTTTCCGTGAAGTTTTTAAGTGATAGCATGTCAATTGTAAGTTGTAAAATTTCTGTTTGTTGTGGGATTGTTGCTTGCACTAATTCATTTTGCTTTTGTGCAAAATTTGATGCTATGCTTCTGGTTTTATTTGTGACACTTTGCTAACGATATATCTGTTCCTATTCTTTTTATTGTAAGGATGGTGATCATGGAGACGATGATGGCGATGATGACAGTTCTCAAAATCCAGATCCTGAAGGAAGAGTTGAGAAATACATTGGTGTCAAAGTCAAGGTATGGTTTTTGTTAATAGGCCACTTGCACTTGGTGACATTGATAAGAGCTAATTTTCATGACTTGGTAAAAATCGGGTGTCTTTTCTTCTAATGTCTTATGTAAAACATTGGTGATCTTCTACTGGGACCTTGGGAAACCCATATGCGGAGGGCATAGATTTATTTATCTATACTTTTAATTTTGCACCTTTGTATTTCCCTAAAGCTGTTAATTTCTTAACATAATTTTTTTTATAATTCTATATTAATGCAAATTGTTTTTAACATGATTTATTTCCTTTTTCATGCTAGATATGTTAGCTTATGATTTGCTATTTACTTAATGTTGCCTTCTTCGCCATAGGTATCCTTTACTGGACAAGGAGAGACTCAATTGATGAAGCAACTGTCTGGAGGCCAGAAGACTGTAGTGGCTCTGACATTGATATTTGCCATCCAGCGTTGTGACCCTGCTCCATTCTATCTGTTCGATGAGATCGATGCAGCTTTAGATCCCCAGTACAGAACAGCTGTTGGAAGTATCCTACAATATTTGATATATTATTTTGTTACTCAGATTTTTTTTCTTCTTTCAGTTATATGAGTAGGACTCCTCTTTTTTTGTTTTCAATTATATCCTACATTTTTTTACATTCAGAATAGTGTTTGTTCCTAGTTCCTTTATATATTGCTGTTTAACTTAATTTTTTCTTTAAAGATATGATCCGTCGCCAAGCCGACTCCGAGAATACTCAATTCATAACTACGACATTTCGTCCAGAGCTTGTGAAAGTTGCAGACAAAATCTACGGAGTGACGCACAAGAACAGAGTCAGCCATGTGAACGTCATCTCAAAGGAGCAGGCCCTTGATTTTATTGAGCATGACCAGACGCACAATGCAGAGTGATCTGAGCGGTTGCAGCATTTTAACTCTAGGAAGATGTTCTTTTTTCGTGCTTGATATGGATGAAACTATGAAACAGGATACTAATCTAATATCTTATTTGGCAGTACAAAAATCTTTATGAATTCTGATTGTAAATAATTATGCAGCATTATGTTCCCCTCTTTATGTTTATGGACCTTCCCGAGCTAGAATATTATTAAGCTCTATCATTGTTGAACTATTATAAAGCTCATGTCTGGAGTTCGTGGTGCTTATTGAAGTTCTGCAGTTTGCCCACCTCTGCTTCTGCATCTGTCTTCCGGGTCTTGTCTACTTTGATACTAGATTTATGGTAAATGAGCAAAAGGTAGATCTCGTCATGTTTTTGGGATTTTGTCATGAGCAAAGGGTGGATCAGACCACGATAAATGAACAAAAAATGTTTACAACCGATAGGTCATTGCGTCCAAGGTTTTAAAAAATGAAGGTTGTTTTTATTACACAATGAAATTGGAGAATTAAATAGAAAAAATGATTGAACTTGGACACATTAAAATTTACCCTTGTATCATATCAATTTGTACACAAGATTGTGAAATTAAAAAAGCATCACATTGACATTCTTCTTATATGTGAAGTCCCAATTCTCTTCCTTTTATTTTTCTTAAATCCGTCATGAACCCAACATTTGAAAAAATAGAAAAGATCTTTACCAGTTCGGTTGTGTATTTAACCCTTTCAACAGAGGAACCCTCTCAAAATTCAATATTATTTATCACATTTACATGTTCTCTTTTTCTCAAAACACGGCATCGACTCGACCCAATATAAAAAGGTTCAAAGTATTACCTATTTAAATAGTAACAATATGTTATCAAACTTTTTAACAGTAGGACACTAAATTTATAGTGGATGAAAAAAAATTGAACAAATAAAGTTTAATACCATCGTAAATTTAAATAAAATTAAAAAAATAAATATTTACCTTCATTTTTTTCCACTATTATTATAAAATATTGAAAAGATCTTTTACAAATTCTGTGTATCAACCCCTTCCAAGGGCCTCCGACAGTTCAATATTAATCATCATATTCCACAAAAAACTCAAACTTTACATAAAACCTTATAGCCCAACATTAAATACTTCACCATTAAAATCCACCCCTTATGCTGCAGTTACAGCTGCCACGTGAACGTTCACCACTCCGTGGAGACCTGGCATGAGGACACGCCTCCGTATCGTTTGTTACTTCAAAATGTGATCATCCAGGAACATAAACTCAAGAAAACAAAATGGAAGTGCAGAATCCCTGAGTGCTATCATCTTTTTTAACTCAATTTGAAATTATCAGGGAAATAAGAAAATGCGCAAAATTGTCTGTTAAACTCGAAATGAACTAGCCATTTGGCACTAAAACGTCACCTAACAATCATGCTGAATATCTGATAATTCAGTCTCTCATGCAGAGATAATATAGCAAATTAATACCATAATGAACGTAAACAGAAATTTGATTAAGAAAAATTTGCTAAAGTGTAGGGTAATAACAAACAACAGTGCAGATACCATCGTCACTCTTTTGTTCGCGAGATCAAGGCACATAATTTTGACAAATAGGGTGACTTGAGATCGCTCCAGTTTGTTCTTCAAGATTCAGGGAATATCATGATTTCTTTGGTTGCGCTTGGGCAATAACTTTGGTGAGAACATAACAATCAGGTGGAGTGATGTTGGTATAATAGTTCTGTATCGTGTCAGTGATCTCAAACCCAAACTTCTTGTAAAAGTTAATGGCATCCTCGTTATTTGTCTGCACATGCAAGTAAATTTCCGACACATTCTGCTTGGTCGAGAGATCCATCACATGAGTCAGCAACTTTGAGCCTGCAACAGACAAAAAACTTTTACTGACTGAACTTTCATGTCCAGCTTCTAGAATTAATATTACTTCTTAAGGTTGAGACTTGAGTTGAAATGTCCTGATAACCAAAAGAAAAAAAACTAGCACCAGAAAGACCAACAGTAAAAAACCAATCAATTTAAGGCGAAACTACAATTTAAAGATGCAACCATTTATGAAACAATATCAGCCTTTTAAAATGCCACTCTGTTCCTTTATGAGTCAAAGAAGTCGCATAAAAGAATTCGAGAGTCAAAAGCTTTGATCTCAAAGATCTAAAAACTGTTGACGAGCCTAGAAAGGGATACCCAAAGGAAGCCAACAATTTTTTAGAAAAGTGAAAAAGTACAGGAGAGGAGATAAAGAACTTTGAGAATAATCACTTCCAATTTCATTAGTGGAAAAGTCCTCAGAATAAGACGCATAAGATTCATTCTTTGATTTTCTTGAGCCCCTGAGTTGGGATAAAAAAATTTATAGCTGCAAGAATCAAGTCAGTTATGTTACAGCCTTGAGAACATGAAAACAAGGGACAATGTTTCAATCATGCAGAAAACAACTAACATCAAGTATAGTTATGCATGTTTGCTGCGATCATGGTCCAGAGAAACTATTTCAATTGACAAATCTAATATTAGTATGGCTACACTAGATTTACTACATGAAATGGAATTAAATTTGTTCGCACACGGCACGTTGAGGAAACATCTATGACAAAAATAGATATCTGAATATCAGATATGCAAATACATCCAGTGAAAATTGATGCTGCAAAATAACAGATAACTAGAAATGAAGGAAAATAATGAGGCATATTGGATCAAAACAGCAACCAAAAAGAAACAAAATTTAATGTTATATACTTTCTACTACATGTATTGAGAAAACATACTTTCTGCATTTGAAACACATACCTAATGTTCATATGATACTTTTTGGGGTTTAAATTTAAAATATATCTTTGGATATGGCTATATGTGCATCACCATCCCAACAGAAGAAATATGTGCATCATGGAAAACAAAACAAAGATACAGAAAGGAAATAATGGCTCACCAATTCCCAGTCCGCGGTATGGCGCCAGAACTCCAAGTGTCATAATATAAACACAGATGGCTCCTCCTTCTTTCTTCTCGAGACGGCAAGCGATGGAACCGACACAGATGTCACTGTAATAAGCTACACAAAAGATGAAATCTTGTATTAGTCAGGCAAAAGAATTACTATAACGACGAACAAAAGCACTTAGATAGAAACATTGAAGAACACAAAAAAAGGGTCTGTTTGAGCAATTAACATGAGAGAACTTGATAAATGATGACTTAATACAGGCTGCCAATGAACAAATGAAGCAGACACAAGCATGTCACAAATGTCTCCAATATGAACATTATCGAAAGATGGTGAGCTGAAAGATAACACATATGGCATGTCGAGAGAGAGAGAGAGAGAGAGAGAGAGAGAGAGAGAGAGAGAG